>SJYA01000571.1:593053-674473 GCA_006410615.1 Neotragus moschatus | reverse complement strand
GACACAACTGAGCGATTGAACTGATGCCACCACAGGCTCTGCAAGGAGCTCCACCACAAGTCATGTAAAAGCCACTGGCCACCCCATCAGAGAACAACCCCTCCTGTGAAAACCCCAAAGCCGCTCTGTGCAGACACGGGGCACTGCTCTTTCTTCCAACCCCTCTGCACACTCTTCCTGGTCTCCTCCTGCAAGTGGACAGCAGGAACCTGCCTCCCAGAAGGGTTCCTTCCAGGCCTCACCCCACCAGCAGTCTCTCAGGTCACAGACAGCTTCCCTACCCTGTCGGACGAAATAGACCAAGAGAGCTAGAACACGCTGCCCCAGCACTGCAGCCCGGGGTGGGGGGGAGCCTCGGTCCAGCCAGTCCATGGGAAGGAAAGAGTGTCTGGGGACAGACACAGCCAGAATGGCACCGCGACCCAGCGTGCTGGCCCCTTCTGCAGCCTGGAAAGGAAACAGGAAGAGGAAGGACCAGAGTCTTCTTGGCTCCATCACCCGAGACTGCAATTTTTTTTTCTTTTTGCTAAAATTCCTATTTATTTCTTTGTCTCAGCAGCCAACACAATGTGGACCACTCCCCAGGACATACCAAAGGCACTTTGAATAAAGAACTGTGAGAATTCTCCCTGAAGAAGAGAATGAAGCTTCCCTTATCTGCTGGGAATGGCTGAACACCGCTCTAACTGTTGCTATAAATGATTCAAAAGCAAAGAGAGAGGTCTCTTCTAGCCTCCTCCCCTGTGACCCAGAGGTAAGAAAGTTTCTGGGGAAAAACTGGATTGAAGGCACTCTCCTTGTGATGTAGAACCCCCTGGGGGCTTCATTAGGCCTTCTGGGTCCCAGGCAGCGCTGGCTATGGTGAAGAATATTTTCTACCACCTCATCTTGTTAATACACGTTATCAGTGGGAGGCAATGGCTCAGAACATCTCCAGGAACTGTCCCTCGTCACTAAGGTCAGCTTCAAAGTGGGTTACATCTCCCTGAAGGGTATGAGGAACAGATCACAGAGGAAGAGTTGTTGCGCCGACTTCCGGCCAGGGCCTCACTGTCTCTTTGGAACGGTCATTCTTGAGATGCCGCCCCGCTGAGAGAAAACTGTGTCCCGTGTGGGTGCTCCAGTCCACAAGCCCAGCTGAGGCCCCCAGCCAAGACAGCAACAACCACAGCCATGTGAGTGCGCCATCTTGGACCTCCTGCTGGGTAGAGCCTTCAGGCGCCATCTTGGGCATCCTGCGCGGTAGAGCCTTCAGGCGCCATCTTGGAACTCCTGCGCGGTAGAGCCTTCACATGACGTCAGTCCCAGCCGCTGTAGAGAGAACCCGAGCAAGGAGGACCCAACTGGGCCCCACTAACCCGCAGAAACACCAGAGGCCTGTCCACTTTTCCGGGCTGCCTTCCACAGACAGTGCCATGAGCTGTGGGGCTGAAAACAACAGAAATTCATTCTCTCTCCGTTCTGGCGGCTGGATGTCTGAAATCAATGTGTCAGCAGGATTATATATGTGCAGGCTCAGTCGTGTTTGACTCTGGGCGACCCCAACGACCGCAGCCAGCCAGGCTCCTCTGGCCATGGGATTCTCCAGGCAAGAATACTGGAGCAGGTTGCCATTTCCTTCTCTAGGGAATCTTCCCGACCCAGGGGTCAAACCTGCCTCTCCAGCACTGGGTTCTTTATCACTAGCACCATCTGGGAAGCCCTCAGCAGGGTCCCACTCCCTCTGAAACCTCAAGGGGAGGATCCTTCCCTATCTCTCCCAGCTTTTTCTCTATCTTTCCCAGGTGCTCCTTGGCTTATGGAAGCATAACACCAAGGTCTGCCTCCGTCTTCCTGAGGCCTTCTTCCCTCCGAATGTCTTGTATCCAGATTTCCCTCTTTAAAAAAGATGTTTATTTATTTATTTGGCCATACCAGGTCTTAGTAGCGGCGCTTGTGATCTTTAGTTGTGGCATGTGAACTCTCAACTGTGACACATGGGCGTCCAGTCCCCTGACCAGGGATCAAACCTGGGCCCTCTGCATTGGGAGCGTGGCATCTTAGCCAATGAACCACCAGGGAAGTCTCAATGTGGACCACTTCTGAAGTCTTTATTGAGTTTTACAATATTGCTTCTATTTTAGGTTTTGGTTTTTCGGCCTTGAGGCATGTGAGATACTAGTTCCTCCACTAAGGATGGAACTCATGTCCCCTGGGCTTTGGAAGGTAAGGTCAACCCCTGGACTGCTAGGGAAGTCCCCAGATTTCCCTATTCTTATGAGGGCACCAGTGATACTAGATTTGGGTCCTGACAAATTCATCTTAACTTGGTGACATCTGCTAAGATCGTATTTTCAAATAAGGTCCCAGTCCCAGGCCCCGAGGATTAGGACTTCAATATGTCTTTTCAGAGGATACAATTCCACCCATCACAAGAGGTGAGGGTAGATGCTGCGAGCCTCTTCCCTTTGGAGAAGTTTGTGATGCAGTAACAGAGAGGTTGATAATAGAATGGTTGGCACACCTGGTCCACCAGGCATGTGAGATGGATGTCTAAGGGAAGCTAGCCTACAAGGAAAATGGTGAATCTGCAGACAATGGCAGCTTTGTGAAGCTGTGTTTCACTTGGTTTTTTTATACAGTTGTTTCACTTTTTTCTCTTCTTAGGATGTTTTCTTCACTGATCTCCAAGGACTTTTACAAAATTCAATGTCTTTATTCTAAGCCTATTCTATACAGAGCGATGGCCAAGAGTCAGAAGACATGGGTCCCTCCCTGAGTAACTGTGTGATCCCAAGCCAATCAAGCAGTCCCTCGGGGTGGGGGTTAGTTTCATTCATTCAACAACCACTTATTAGAAGCCTGCAAAATGGTGGTGGTGGGTGGGGATCAAGAGTTCATACAGCCCAGCCTCTCCTTTCACAGACCAGAAAGCTGAACTCTAGGAGGTTAAGGACCTGCAGGCCATTAACGAGCCACAGTCATCAGCATTCATCTGCAAAATGATGAGCTGGGAACAGATTTTCTCAAAGGCTCTTTCCAGTCATTAAACTGATTATAAAACCATGAATCTATATTTTACTCGTTTTAAATAAAAAAAAAAATACATTCAATTCGGTTGCATGCATTTCTGAGACTCAGAAATTGTGACTGTAAAATTATGTCACCACAATTTCCTTGACTTTGATGCTTATGAATTATGAAGCCAGTGAAGAGAAAGTTTCATCAAACCATCAAAAGCCAAACCGTTTTTTTGTACTTTCAATTTGCATGACTTTTGACGATCCTGTTTTTACTGATCTTGAGACTGTCTCCATACCTTTAAAAGCCGCAGAATACCTCCTCATGGCAAAGCTGAGTCACGGGGCTCATTTACAAAGAGTTCAGTCTTGGAAAGTGTACTCATTGCCTGATTTAACAGAAAAAAATAATAGGAGACTAATATGTGAAAGAAGGTCAGTATATATTATTTATATGATATACTCAAGTACACATATATTATATACCCATTTATATATTGAGTATACTCATATCATTTTCTTTGAAAATAGGAATAAATCTCAAATGGTGTACAGATAGATGTTGGCATTATTTGTGGATTCATCTTCCAATTACGCCTGGTACCAGAGTTTGCAGGCTTAATGATCTGTGGGAACATTTACATGAATGATTTGCTTTTGGAAAGGAAAGCACATCGTATAGTCAGATAGAGACACAAAGCATGTGATGGGTAAAAAGATATTTTTATAATGCATCATGAGAGAAGACATGGATAAGTAAGGTTAACATATAGTTTAAGACAGCATGTTCTGCCATGGTGGCGAAACGTGAGAATATGAATTAAAATGAAAAAGTCATAAAATGGGGACATCCCTGGTGATACAGTGGTTAAGACCAAGCTTCCACTGCAGGGGCTAGGATTCGAACCCTGGTAGGTGAACTAACATCCTGAATGCCATATCACGTGGCCAAAAAGATTTCTAAAAAGACATAAAATGAGAAAGTATCTGCTACACAATCAGGGCGCAATGTCAACCATCGTCAGGTTCCAAGGGTAGGAGGCTGAGAGGACCACTGCTTCATTCCTGGGCACTCATTGGCTTCTCCCTCTTTCCAAATCTTTGGAAAATGTGCTTTTACAGCACTTGACCCCTGTGTGGTCATTACTAGTTTATAGCTGACATCTTTGTCTAGGCTGTGAGAATCTATGTGAGAGAAATTAGGTCTGAAGTCTCTCTGTGTACCCAGAGCCAGTACCCAGTACTCAGGGAACAGGTGATCAGCAAACCATCTTTCTCCAGCCCCTCTACCAAGTGCAGCAAAGATGCTGGGAGTGGGCTTCCCTGGTGGTCCAGTGGTTAGGAATCCTGCCTTGCAATGCAGGGGACATGGGTTCAATTCCTGGTCCAGGAGGATCCCATTGCCACGGGCGGCTAAGCCGCCACTACTGAGCCCATGTGCCACAGCTACTGAAGCCCCCAACCCTAGAACCTGCACTCTGAAACAAGACAAGTCATGGCAACAAGAAGCCCGAGCACTGGAACTTGAGGGTAGCCCTCGCAGCAACAAAGACCCAGCACAGCCAAAATAAAAATAAATAAAATTATATTTTTACAAAAAAGATGCTGTGGGTGATGCATGCACGAAGAGGCAGCTGAAACGATGCAGCTTTGGAACAGAATGGATTTTCCCTCCAGAGAAGCTCCAGGTAATTAACAAACTTGTTACTCATTCATCACTTTCCCCAGCCATCCCCGACTTCAGCGTGGGAACGTCTAGGCTGTGGATTGTTCACAGAGGTGCTAGAGACCCATCACAGCCCGATCCGCAGCCTCCAGTGCAGCTGTCTTTCTAAAGCACCTGCTGCTTACTCAGAACACACCCTGAGAGCGGCGTCTGCCAGGCCCTCTGTCATAACTGCTTGAGCGAAACCCAGAGTGTGACTCACTCACAGCAATTATGAAAGACAGGGAAGTAGTCTCAAGAGGGTTTTGGAGGCAAAGACCTGGCAGGGCCTCCACGCGGGCAGACCTCAGGTGTAACTGACAAGGGCCCGCACACCCCAACTTGTGGGGGGTGCCTCCATCACCCCCACTTCCACCCCCACCATCTCCCTCTCCTCCTCTATGAGCTGTAATTCCTGGAGATCAGCCAGGAGAGTGTTTCAGCATTGAGCCCACAGCCAACCTGCCCCCCCTCCTTTTTCCTAGAACAGGAACAGGTGAGAGGTTCTGGTTCCGTGGAACTGGGTCAGCAAGGCCGGGGCCAGATGCGAGGCCCTGACACTCAGGTGCAGACAGACAGGAGGACAGGCGCCAGCTGGAGGGCTGTTTTTTTAAGGTGGAGCTGGAATCTGTTGGGTGAGTTCCCTCCCAAGAGTTCCTTCCAATGCCCGAGTTGGCTGCACAGCAGCGCCTCATGAGCACAGTGAGAAGCTTCATAAAATGTCTTTCTCCCTGACCGGATTTGCCAGTGAACAGATAGGAAGCTGGTTCTGCTCTTCAAACAGCTATTGTTGTTGTTCAGTCCCTCAGCTGCGTCCGGCTCTTTGCGACCCCATGGACTGCAGCATACCAGGCTTCCTTGTCCTTCACCAACACCCAGAGCTTGCTCAAATTCATGTCCATTGACTTGGGGGTGCCATTCAACCATCTCATCCTCTGTCATCCCCTTCTCCCTCCTGCCTTCAATCTTTCCCAGCACCAGGGTCTTTTCTAATGAGTTGGCTCTTGGCGTCAGGTGGCCAAAGTATTGGGGCTTCAGCTTCAGCATCAGTTCTTCCAGTGAATACTCAGGGTTGATTTCCTCTAGGATGGACTGGTTGGATCTCCTGGCAGTCCAAGACAGCTTTGGGTCTCACCAAGTGTATGGCTTGCTCACAGGTGGCCAGTTTTGTGGGACTTCTTTTTGTCCCCTCCCCTCTGGTTTCCTTTCCCACTGTTCTCTGTGAAGAGCAGCTACGATGGGCTGAGCAATACTGGTGGGACCAGCAAGAGGTTCCTCCCACTTGCAGCCCTTCCACTTCACAGAGAATGAGATGAGTGTCATCTCATTCAGCTTCCTCAGAAGAGTTAGGCCCTGCCCTTCGCTCATTCACAGATCTGGCCTCAGAAAGTTCCTGCCAGGCCTCACTTTTCTCAAAGGAGGAGAAGATATGGGCAGTCTCGCTTCAAGCCCCTCCATGGAAATAAAGAGACACAAGCATTAGTCGTGTGCTGGATTCTGGGGACTGGGTGCAGAGCCCTTTGACAGAGGGGTTCCGAGAGAGAATCAATCCAGGCGTGGGTGCTGCTGTGGGTTAGACACTGACTTACTTACACTCAACCTGCACAATAGCCCTACAAAGAGAGCAGTCTTCCCATTGCACAGATAGGTAAGCTGTGGCCAGGGCTATTAACCAGCTTTCCCAGGCTCACAAGGCTTGGATGCGGCAGAGTTGGGCTTCAAGCCTCACTCTCACCATCTGCAGAGAGTCATTAGTTCATGTTTCATTTGATTACATCACTAAGCTGCGTTTTCCTGTCCTTGTTCTAGTATATTCTTCACGCAGAAGCCTCACAAATGTCAAGGATTCGAGGATTCCAATTGCGATTTGTCAGCCACCTTCCTGGGCCAGAATTCAAAGTGAGGACATTAAGGGCAGTCTTCTCAGAGGCAAGTCTGTGGACAAGGGTCCAAGAATGTTACCAATCTGACCAGTGAGCCGTTTGCTCAGTCATGTCCAACTCTTCGAAACCCCATGGACTGCAGCACGCCAGGCTTCCCTGTCCATCACCAACTCCCAGAGCTTGCTCAAACTCATGTCCATCGAGTCAGTGATGCCATCCAACCGTCTCATCCTCTGTCACCCCCTTCTCCTCCTGCCTTCAACCTTTCCCAGCATCAGGGTCTTTTCAAATGAGTCAGTTCTTTGCATCAAGTGGCCAAAGTATTGGAGTTTCAGCTTCAGCATGTCCTTCCAATGAATATTCAGGTTGATTTCCTTTAGTATTGACTGGTTGAATCAGTCAATCCTCAGTGTCTCCAGACATTGCCAAATGTCCCCTGGGGGCAGAAATCACAGAGCCCCCTCCCCACATCCCCCAAATTTAGAACCACTCTTTAAAAGCTATTTAACACAGGAACTTTATGTCTGTTCGATCTAATAAAAATATTGGACCCTGAATTTTGCAAGTCTTGGTGGCTTTTTTAATTTCATCTTTGCAGTAATTCATTTTCATTGGTCTTATTAAAGCCTCTGTCTGAAAGGCACTAGGGAAATAAAGAGCAAAAGAGAACTAGGTTTTCACCATCGATGGTCTGTTCTAGGAGCCCCTCTAGGGGAGAACACAGCAGGTGCCCGGGCAGGAGAGGCCACGGGGAGGAGACAGCCTGTGTCCCGTCAGATTCCTGGTCTGTCTTGGCTAGCAGTTGTCATCTGTGAACCTGAGTAGAGCCTTTTAACATTAAAAAAAAATTGTTTTTTACCATGTGGCAAAGCGACATGGTATAAAATTGAGAAAATGCCCCCCAGTGACACCAGTCCCACTTAGGGTCGCCAGCGTCCTGTCGTGCGCACCCCTCCCCCTGCAGAAAGACACACGCTCTTAGGCACGATACACATTCTTCCTCTCCCTTTGACGATGGGCTTGCTCTCCTGGTGGATCTTTTGCCATTTCAGGCGGGGCCGCGGCAAGCATCCCCCGTGCGCAGGCAGGAGACGGGCTGACAGATCACGCTGCAACCAGATTCCGTTCAAGCTCGCTGCAGTACTGTTTTTATGGTTGATGTCATCAACTTCAGCTCTGTATGTTAATATATCTTTTCCTGATGACAAAAGCAATATTGTTTCTTATAAAAATTCAAATAGTACAGGAACATGTAACTCTAAATGTAAAAATATGTCATACTCTCACTCTGCCCTGATTTTCACCAAAGCCACTGTGAATTTAGACATTTAGTCTTCCAGAGTTGTGTGTGTGTATAGTGTGAGTACTTATACACAACATATATACATAGGTAATTATATATACATATATAAACACAGTATATATATACACGTGTGTATACACACAATATATATAATATGCAATCATATATACATACAGTATATATGATGTGTATATATACATACACAACATATTTACATATATGTAACCGTATATACATATATAAACACAATATATACGTATATAATGTGTGTATACATACAACTTATATACATATGTAGTAATATACACACATATAAACACAGTATATACATATACGTGTGTATATACCCACAACATATATACATGTATAATCATATCTGCATATATACATGTGTATATATACCTACAACATATATGCATGTGTAATCATATATACATATATAAACACAGTATGTATACATATATACATGTGAAGGCCATGGCACCCCACTCCAGTACTCTTGCCTGGAAAATCCCATGGATGGAGGAACCTGGTGGGCTGCAGTCNTTTCTAAGGCCCACTTGACTTCACATTCCAGGATATCTGGCTCTAGATGAGTGATCACACCATCATGATTATCCGGGTCATGAAGATCTTTTTTGTACAGTTCCTCTGTGTATTCTTGCCACCTCTTCTTAATATCTTCTGCTTCTGTTAGATCCAGACCATTTCTGTCAGTAGATATATGTAGATATACATATACATGTGTGTATATACACAACACATACACAAATGTGATCATATATACATATATAAACACATGCATATATACATATGTGTATACACACAGCATGTATACATATACAATCATACATACATATGCAAACACACACAAATATACATATATACACACACAAATAGGATTATAGTGCATATTCTGTCCTGTAACTATCATCCTTATATATTAAAGGCGACATACAAAATGCCAGTCAATGGTTTCTGATATTAAAATAAGAACAAATCAAAAGAATCTATTTGTAAAGCAAAGAATTTCTGAGAATAAATCTCTCCAGATTTCAGAAATGTGAAAATCTACTGATGTGTAGCCATGTGGCAGTGTTTATTTCCTTGAAGTTCACCCTAAAGGATTGTTCTCATGTAGTATTTATTAAAATGTATGTTTTCTGTCTAACATTATTGAACAAAACAAATATTTCCCTGGACCAGCCTAACCATCATATGAACTGTAAATTGCATTATCTGAAATGCAATCAATACTCTTCTGGTATACAATGCTCCTGATGTATAATTCTAAACCGCATTAGTAGACAGAGAAACCTGCCTAAGATTTAACAGGCTTTGTCTTGTCTAGCTATTGTTCAGATTTCTTCATCCAAACAGTGCAGTCTGAACTGAGCATTAATTACCACCGAGAGCAGGGAAAATGTCATTTGAACAAAGCCACTATTGACCATCGTAGGTAAAGAAATGGCACATGCAGGTTTGGGTACCAAGATCAAACATTCCCACACAAAAAATATGTTTTGAGAGTGTTTTATATTCTAAGCTCTAAGCTGGGCAGGTCGGTGATACAAAGATGGTTAAAACAGTGTCCTCCCTGGCAGAGATTTTCTTAGGAGATGATTTCTCTCTTTAAGAAAGAATCTACTTTAAAACATTCTATCATTTGGTGATTTAAGCTCACGTACCAGATAACAAGCAAAATTCTTTGCTTCCAAACCAGCATTTTTGTTGTTTAGGTGCATATTAATATCCCCTTCTCAGTGAAGAAGTCTCTCACTCAACACAGGGGAGAATTTCTTTTTACTTTCTTTAAAGTGAAAATCTCTGCTAAATGAAGTCTTCCACAATAAAGTCAGATAGGCTTTCTGTAAAACAAAGCACAACAAAAAAGCACGGCATTTGAATGTGAGAAAATTATCATTTAAAAAGCAAGCATCTAATAATCGTGTACAATAGAGTGCACATATGTACATGAGTCACACAGAGCATGTAGTAAGTTCTCGTGCATTTCTGCTGCTGAATTAACATATTAACAAGATTGGCTATACTTTTAAAATTCTCCTTTGTCCATAAAAGTCTAACTCACTTACTAGATCTGACTCAGAAAATCCCGACACAACCAGAAATGCCAACTGCAAAAAGGAAATATATCTATTGATAAATGTATCCAGAAATCCTGATGGCAACTGGGTGTTTCACATCCTAGTTCTGCTAAATGCAGAGTAGTTCCTGGAGTCTTAGGGTTTAGTGAAGTTCTATTTCACCTTCAAACCTCTATGCCTATCAGATATTGCTCTATAGCAATTTTTATATATTTTGCTTTAATTCTACTTCTAAAATTTACCTTCGTCTCACCAACTTCCTAGGTAAAGAGATAAGTGGACTGTCAATTAGGCAACGAGATCTAATATCTGATTTCTTCTTTTTTAATATTGATTTCTTTTTGGCAGTGCTGGGTCTTTGGTGGCGTGCGTGGCTTTCTCCAGTTGTGGTTCCCAGGCTCGAGAGTGCAGGCTCAATAGTTGCGGCACACGGACTTAGTTGCCCTGCAATATATGTGTGATCTTCCCAGATGAGGGGTCGAACCAGTGTCCCCTGTACTGAATGACGAATTCTTAACCACCGGATCACCAGGGAAGCCCCCAAGTGCTCTAACTTCTAAAAACACATCTTTCTCCTGATTAATCTGGGAACCTGAGCCAAGAACACCACCGTTGCTCCCACTAGAGACACCACCCGGAAATTTCACTGTTGCTGTTACCACCATGGCTGAAAGAACATCCCTATCTATACAGATACATGTAAAACGACCCAAAGCGCTGAGTTTAAGATGACACGCCATTGAGACAAATTTTGAAATTAATGTTAACTCTAAAACATATACCTGAACCTTTTCTGCTAGTTCTGAACTTTTTTCTCCTAATAGCCCTTATGCTAAATCTACTCTTTTCCCAGACCTTTATTTAAAGGACAGCATTTAATCCACCCAAACTCTGCCTTCGATCCCAGGCTCTGGGGACACTGGCCTATTTGCTTCCTGATTCTGTCTGTCTTTCTATCTTTCTCTCTCCCATCTCTCCCTCTCCTCTATTTAAGAAGTCTTTCCTCTCTTCTTTTAGCTCCAGATGGCTGTGGGAGCCTGGCATTTCTCGAGCTTTCTCTGTTTTTCCTTCTGACTCAAATGTTATAGCCAAATGTCTGTGTCCAGTGGGTATGCCGGGGAGGGGGCCATGGGGGCGGGAAGCCTGACTTCCTCTAGTCACTAAAAGAAGAAATTCACTTGAACCACAGCCATCTAATTTGCTATAATGTCTATATTTATAGGCTTTAGTTGCCAAGGTTTCCCTTCAGAAGAGACATCTAAGTGAAATCCTATGACACTCAACTGACATCACACATCTAAACCTTGACCTCATCCATCCACTCAGCAGACACAAACACACATACGCACATACACAAAACACACTCTCTCACACACACACTTTCACAGTCACTCAGGAAGTTTCAAGCCTATGGAATTTCAAAAGACATCAGCCACAGTTACTACAACTTTGTGGGCTGGCAGGATCCATGGATGAAGAGTCTAAAGTGCTTTAACAGTCGCCACTGGGTTGGTGCTATGGGCTTCCCAGGTGGCTCAGTGGTAAAGAACCCGCCTGCCAATGCAGGAGACACAGGACCTGTGGGTTCGATCCCTGGATCAGGAAGGTCCCCTGGAGAAGGAAATGGCTCCCACTCTAGTATCCTTGTCTGGGAAATACCGTGGACAGAGGAACCTGGGGGGCTATGTTCATGGGGTCACAACGAGTTGGACATGACTTAGTGACTAAACAACAGTAGCAGCGGGTTGGTGTTACAATTTCTTGTCGGGGGGTCACCCACAAGCACATTCCTTGGGGTGTCTGTCGTGGGCACCAGACCCTCCTCCAGGACTCTCCCAGTGCCCCCCTGTACTTCCCTTACCCAGGTCCATGTAGGATGCCTTTTAAAGGGAGGAGGGACAGGAAATGATTCATTATAAGTTCGGCTTGGTGGGAAGACACAATGGGAAGTTCGCTTCCAGCTCTGACATGTTGTTGTGGGGCTGGATTGTGTCCCCTCAAAAGACATGCTGAAGCCCTATTCCCAACACTTCCAGAAGAATGTGATCTTCTCTGGAAACACAGTCTTTGCAGATGTAATTTGTTAAGAAGAGGTCATACTGCAGGAGGGTGGGGCTTTCACCCAACAGGCTGGCATCCTTACAAGAAGTGGGAAGAAGGGAGCGTGGAGACAGACACACAGGGAGGGCCATGTGGCAATGAAGGCAGAGACTGGAGGAGGGAGAAATTGGGGTGATGTGTCCAAGGAACGCTGAGCTGGCCATCCACCACCAGAAGCTGGAAGAGACAAGGAAGGATTCTACCTGGAGCCTCAGGGGGACCATGACTCGCATCCTATACAGACAATCTGACATTTTTCACAAGATCTTCACGTCATCCTGCTCTATGAAGTTTGCACTTTTAGGAATTTGGTTGGGGGTTCCATAGAAACTATGTATAGGGCTTCCCTGGTGGTGCAATGGATAAGCATCCGCCTGCCAATGCAGGGGACACGGGTTCAAGGCCTGGCCCAGGAAGATCTCACATGCCACAGAGGAACTAAGCCCATGCACCACAGCTACTGAGCTTGCACTCTAGAGCCCGGGAGCGGCAACTACTGGGCCCACGTGCGGCAACTACTGAAGCCGCATGTGCTAGAGCCTGGGCACAGCAACAAGAGAAGGCACAGCCATGAAAAGCCTGAGGGCCGCAGTGAAGAGCAGCCCCGGTTTACTGCAACTGGAGAAAGGCCCATGCAAAGCAACAAAGACCCATTGCTGCCAGTATAATAGTAATTAAAAAGAAAACTATGTGTAACTGCCGTTTAAAAGCAGTTTTTATTTAAGTTTAGGACCCTTTCATTACGCAGTTCTGTAATATAATACAGGACCCATGACAAATGAAACTAGATGTCATGGAGAAACAGGTAAGCTGTACCTCTAAAGCCAACAGCCATTCAAGTCCACATTTGCTACAAGAGCAAAGTCCGAAGGACTTATGAATGTTCTTTGTGTCAACCACTGCTATCCTGTCCACGAGTTCAGCGATGAGAGTTGACAGCTTCCAAACAGAGCATAGACTTTCTGAAGTAGAATCTTCTCCTGGCTTCTGGCGTACACCAGAAGCCAGGAGAGAGGCATGAAATGGACTCAGACCCTCCAAAAGCTACAAATTGGACTTGTCATCAAAACAGCCTCCTTGACTTGAGGTTATCATGCCTTTCTTGCTTTTCTGTAGGCTGGCAACCCAGGATACTTTTAAAATCTTTCCTCTGCTCTCCGCACACAGCCCTTCACCAATGCACCTTCTGAAGCTATTTTGGCTTCAGCCTTCTTCTCCTTCCCCACCACCAGCAGCCTTACCTCCTGGCCTCTCCCCAGCATGGTACCTGCCGTCTGCTCATCAGACCCTGGGGCTCAGCATCTTCCCTGCTCCAAGCTCTCTGGCAAACTGGGGCTCTGAAAAATCCCAGGCCCAAATCTGGCTGGTTGTGTCATATGAAATCAAGTGGGCTGGGTAGTTTCCCAGGCTGAAGATTTGAGGTATCATCCAATTCTCATGAGAAAAACGTAGCCATATCTGTGGCCAAAAATCAGGGGCTCCTTGGGCCACCTCCTCAAGGGTTGATCCACTCTCCCTCCATGAATCCCTGGAAACTGTGTATGATGAGAATAAAGGATCGTTTCACAGGGAGGGAGACCCATAATTTTCTCCTACATTCTCAAGGGCATGCTTGACTACATAAAAAAAATAAAAAGTGTAAGAACCACTTGAGCTATTAGAATCTCTTCTGAGTTTCAACACTAGTCAGATTCAGACTTAAATTGCTTATTCATTCCTTCACTCATTAGAATAAAGGTGGGGGGACCCAGAGGTGACTTCCAGGAACAGACCTTTATCAGGGTAGATCACACGATGAGCAGCGAGAAGGCACCTGTATAGCCAAGGCATCTTGAGGAAACGGCCACTTGATTTCAGAGCAGTTGCACTATGGTTCAAGGTCATGAACTTGGCTTTCTTTGCTCAAGCTGTTTTCAGCACAGCGTTGTCGAGGGACACTAAGGAGATGCTTATAGACTTGGGGGAGAACCAGGCAGCACTTGCCTGTGGAACTGTGGGAGAATCCCTGAGTCTTCCTAGGTCATGACTGCTGTCAACACATCACCTTTCTCCAAAATCCCCCTCCTCCTCCCGAACTTCTGTAGGGGCCAAAGGGTTACCCAGAATGACATCTCCATTTGGAACCTATGAATGTGACTTATTTGAGAAAAGGGTGTTCAACGATATGATTAAGAATCTCAAGACGAGACCTTCCTGGACTGGGATGAGCCCTAAATCCAGTGACAAGTATCCCTGCAAGGGAGGAGAGGCGACGTGAGGATGGAACCACAGACTGGAGAGGCAACCTGAAGACCAAGGATTGCCAAGCATCATTGGCGTCCACCAGAAGCCAGGAGAGAGGCATGAAACGGACTCAGACCGCCCAAAAGGAACCAACCCCGCTCTCATCTTGATGTCAGAATTTATGGCCTCCAGGGCTTCAGGGAGCACACTGCTGTTCTCATAAGCCACCAGTCTGCAGTCATTTATTCCAGCGGTCCTAGCAAGTGAATACACCACATCCAGTTCCAGTTTAGTTGCTCAGTTGTGTCCGACTCTTTGTGACCCCATGGATTGCAGCACACCAGGCCTCCTTGTCCATCACCAGCTCCCAGAGTCTACTTAATCTCATGTCCATCGAGTTGGTGATGCCATCCAACCATCTCATCCTCTGTTGACCCCTTCTCCTCCTGCCTTCAATCTTTCCCAGCATCAGGGTCTTTTCCAGTGAGTCAGCTCTTTGCATCAGGTGGCCAAAGTATTGGAGTTTCAGCCTCAACATCACTCCTTCCAATGAACAGCCAGGACTGATCTCCTTTAGGATGGACTGGTTGGATCTCCTTGCAGTCCAAGGGACTCTCAAGAGTCTTCTCCAATGCCACAGTTCAAAAGGATCAATTCTTTGGCGCTCAGCTTTATTTATAGTCCAACTCTCATATCCATACATGACTACTGGAAAAATAATAGCTTTGACTAGACGGACCTTTCTTGGCAAAGTAATGTCTCTGCTTTTGAATATGCTGTCTAGGTTGGTCCTGCCTTCTTCCCTTTCTCTTTCTTGAGTCTATTCCCAACATAAGAGCCACAGTCAGAAGTCGTTCTTCTGCTGGAGACCCTGGATGGCTTCCTTCCACTCCTGATCCTCTCCTCACCACTCCCTCCTTTTTAGCAGGGCACACTTCCACCTCCAGGAAACCAGATGGCTCATTTCCTCACACCCTTCAGACGTTTCTTTCAAAACCCCGCCTCTATGAGGGCATCCCTAACTGTCCTACTTAATACTGCACCTGGGGGCTTCCCTGGTGGTCCAGTGATTAAGAATCTGCCTTGCAATGCAGGGGACACCAGTTTGACCCCTGGTCTGGAAAGATCCCACATGCCTCAGAGCAACTAAGGCCATGCAACACAACTAGAGAGTAGCCCCTGCTCGTTGCAATTAGGGTAAGCCCACACACGGCAGTGAAGACTCAGTGTGGCCAATAACTAAATATTTTAAATAAAATATGTTCTGTGCTTAGTTGCTCAGTTGTGTCAACTCTTTGCAACCCCATGGACTGTAGCCCACCAGGCTCCTCTGTCCATGGGGATTCTCCAGGCAAGAACACTGGAGTGGGTTGCCATTCCCTCCTCCAGGGGATCTTCCCAACCCAGGGATCGAACCCATGTCTCCCGAATTGCAGGCAGATTCTCTACTGTCTGAGCCACCAAAGAAGCCTAAATATATTAAATATTAAAAAAAAAAAAAAAAAAAACTGTGCCTGGGACTTCCTTGGTGGTCCAGTGGTTGAGATTCCACATTCCCAATGCAGTAGGGCCCCAGGTTCAATTCCTGGTCAGGGAACTAGATCCCACATGCCACAACTAAGACTTGGCACAGTCTAATTAATTAATTAATCATTTTTAAAACTGCACCTGCCACACACCCTAGCTGCCCGTTGCTTCATTTTTCCTTGTAAGACCCACTATCACCTAACATGCTACATCCTGTAGTTATTTATTTTACTTTTCTGTCTGTCCCTTCCACTGTTAGACTGTAAGTTCCATGAGAGTGTTAAATACTTGATACAACTCTGCTGAATGAATGATGATTTAATGGAGGTACTTGATATATTTCTGCTCAAAGCATGAATGAATAGAATGAGTAATGTTCATCCAGTGAAACTTTTCAGGCCACCTTTAACTCCTCCCTCTCAAGTCTCACTCCCCACGTTTAAATTTATCTCGCCATACTGATCACTCACTTCCAATGGCCTCAAATCCAAGGTGGCGCTAGTGGCAAAGAATCTGCCTGCCAATGGAGGAGTCAGAAGAGACGCAGGTTCGATTCCTGGACTGGGAAGATCCCCTGGAGTACGAAGGGCTTCCCTGGTGGCTCAGCTGGTAAAGAATCTGCCTGCAATGCAGGAGACATGGGTTCGATTGCTGGGTTGGGAAGATCCCTGGGAGACAGAATGGCTACCCACTCTAGTGGGGTAGAGAATTCTCTAGTCCTGGAGAATTCCATGGACTGTAGAGTCTATGAGTTTGAAAAGAGTTGGACATGACTGAGCGACTTGCCCTGGACTAGGAAATGGCAACCCACTCCAATATTCTTGCCTGGAGAATCCCATGGACACAGGAGCCTGGTGGGCTACAGTCCACAGGGTTGCAATGACTCGGACTCAGCTGAGCAAAACACTCTCCTTTGGTCACTGCTACCACCACCATTTTGCCCAGTGACCCATGAATCGGCTTCCTAAATAGCTTCCGTGCTTTAGTTCTCCCCCAGGTACATCCTAAACTTCCTGTCATGTTAATTTTTCTAAAAATAGCACTTTGATAATACTTCTCTCCAACCAAAAAAAAAAAAAGGAAAAAAATCACAATGACTCTGAATGATGAGATTATAAGTGATGTTTATCTCCTTCTTTATACCTTTTTGGGTTTTTTTCCTGATTTTTCTACATTAAAGGTATACTATTCTTATTATTGGAAAAGAAAATGGCAACCCACTCCAGTATTCTTGCCTGGAGAATCCTATGGACAGAGGACCCCGACAGTCCATGGGGTCGCAAAGAGTTGGACACGACTGAGTGAAGACTCCCTCCCCCCTTNCTTTATACCTTTTTGGGTTTTTTTCCTGATTTTTCTACATTAAAGGTATACTATTCTTATTATTGGAAAAGAAAATGGCAACCCACTCCAGTATTCTTGCCTGGAGAATCCTATGGACAGAGGACCCCGACAGTCCATGGGGTCGCAAAGAGTTGGACACGACTGAGTGAAGACTCCCTCCCCCCTTCGAGGGCTTTCCCGTAGGCAATAGAGAAGGATTTGGAAATTTTATTTCAATAAATTTTTATAAAAAGAAGGGCAGATTTGTCCAGATGTTTCTTCCCTCTGAATCAGCCCCACCGCTGGTCCAGATGTCCACTTCCCTTTGGACCAGCCCCACCACATTCTGTGCAGACCAAGCCTGAACTCTGACCCACACTTCAGTGAGAAAGTCTCCCACCATCCCACAAAAGGAAACCAGATTGGCCAGGGCAGTTTCAAGGCATGAGGGGATTCAGAGGCTGTCAGATGGAAGACACATGTTAAAGTTGCAAATCAGACTATGTAAGAGTCCCCAAAGGCAGATACTTGAGTCTCCATTCTGTTAGTCACTCTCACATTCTGAAATTCCTTCTCCTCACTCTGTTATACTTAATTTGCACTTGGAATGTTGCACTGATTTTTCTCATCGCTTACTTCTGTAATGCTAGCGTGGTCATTGGGCTCTCCTATTCAACAAAGCAGGAGAATTCTGAAATTCAAGTCCTTCTCTGATGATAAATGAAATTGATTTTTTAAAAAACCATTTGGATTCACCAGAAACAACTGCCTTTTAACACTTGTCTCAACTCCTACCTAATTATTTTTGGGGCTTTGGGCTAGGAAGCAAATTGCATTATGTGCTTCTAAAAGTACATACTTACAGAACCATCTGTAATCCCTTCAAAGCAATCTTTTCAAGTCACTACTGGAATACATAATGTTATAAATTGTATTAGATCATAGAATTACAGGGCTGAACGTGATCTAGAAAACTGACAGATCCTAGAACTGACAGATCCCCCACTGTCTTCAAAAATCACATCTAAACGAGGCCAGAAAATAAATGACCAAATGCATTTGTTCCAAGATGCCTTCCTGAGCTGGAAAAAGATCTTCACATTGAGCGAGATGAAGCCATAAACATTTGCATTTCAAAAGGGGACTGGGAAGAACTTTCCAGCGCCAGGATCCGTGATTATTTCCCTGACTCTGCACATTCGTAGGGATCACATGTAAATACTCTGAAGCCAGCCCCACCCTTTCCTCTCCTTTGGTCCCTAGGTTATCAGACAGAGTTAGCTGGTTAGCTGCCAGGAGCCAAATCTAGGCGGCTGAGCTGACTCCCCCGGAAGTTCCCGTGATAGAAGCCAGCAGGAAGAAGAGACAGACTATCTGTCATTTATGTTAAAACAATGGCTTCTTATCACCAAGGCCAGCTTCATTCTAACTTGGGCAGCTGCTAAGAAACATTTTGTATAGATAGGGTGAGAGCAAGTCAGACCGTGTTCTAGATGGAAACGTTTATTAAAACCTCAGTCTCAGACTTCTCTGGTGGTCCAGTGATTAAGACTCTGCACGTTCACTGTAGGGAGCATTGTTCCATCCCTGCTGGGGAAGTTCCACTTGCTGAGCGTGTGCGCATGCTCAGTTGTGTCCAACTCTTTGCGACCCCATAGACTGTAACCCACCAGGCTCCTCTGTTCATGGAATTTTCCAAGTAATAATACCAGAGTGGGTTGCCATTTCCTTCTCCAGGGGCTCTTCCCCATCCAGGGATCAAGCCTTGTCTCCTGTGCCTCCTGCACTTGGCAGGCAGATACTTTGCCACTATGCCACCTGGGAAGCCCACTTGCTGCATGGTGTGGCCAAAAATAAAAAAAACCCAGGCTCACTCATCCTTGTTACCACCACGCTCCCCACCTGCCGGCTGACTTTTGCACCTCCCTCCTTGGACGCGCAGACCCATAGAACCTTCCACCACCCCTCAGGCAGAACAGCACAGACTTGCATTCACTCAGCACGGTGTTTGGGGCGCCTTCCTGTGCTAACCACTTCTCCAGGATGCTCTCTCTAATCATCACAAGGGAACTCTGATGTGTACACTCTGCTGATCTGCATCCAGCGCTTCACAGAGAAGTAATTTGCCCAAGGTCACAAAGCTCGTAAGCAGGAAATAGCACAGAGACTTGAACCCAGGCAGTCAGACTTCGGTGGCCGTCCTCTGAGGCTGCCTCATTCAGCCTCCTCGCAGGCCTGCTGCCTCTCTGTTGCTTACAGCAGTGGTACTGCATGTTAGGAAGAGGTAGAAGGGGCTGAGAGAGTGTATAAGGAGCTGCCCTGATCTAGTCTGGGGCTTGGGAATAGCTTCTCCAAGGGTGAGGCACTGAAATTAGGGCCCGCAGACAGGAAAAGCAGCCGCAGAAAGAGGTAGGGAGAAGGGTTTCAGCACAGAAAAGAATTCACTCACTCACTCAGCCATTTCTCATTCATTCACTCATTCACTCATTCATTCACTCGCTCACCCATTTCTCATTCATTCATTCACTCACTCACTCATTCACTTGTTCATTCATTCTCTCACTCACCTATTTCTCATTCACTCACTCATTTCTCACTCATTCACTCACTCATTTACTCATTCACTCGCTCACCCATTTCTCATTCATTCATTCACTCACTCAGTCATTCACTTGTTCATTTGTTCTCTCACTCACCCGTTTCTCATTCACTCACTCACTCACTCATCCACAGTGTGATGCTAAAATGCCAGTGAATACTGCTTTCGTGCAGGCACTGCCATCCATGGCCTGTTCCTAGGGCAGGAAGCAGAGTTTGAAGTTCACGTTCTCATTTCCCTATAAATATTTAGTGATCCCTCAGCTGCACCACTGTTAACCTAGGGAATCAAGAGCTGCTGGATGCTGTTTGGCAAATGGATAAGAACTTTCCTTTCTTCCTGAGATCTTCACATGAAGGCTACTCGGCAGGTGAGGCCAACTCCAGATGAAGGCCCTTGACGTGACTTCTTGGTCACTAATACTCTTCCCAAGGAAAGAGGCCAGGGTTCCTGACTGCTGGTGCTCAGAGTGCAGAGCAACAGGTGAGCCAGCGTCTAGGCCTCTCAATACCCTGCTTTCTGGGGAGGAAGCCATCCAAGAGGACCAAGGGAAGTGATGGTTCAACCAAAAGCCAGCCCCTGCAGTCTGTTTGATTCACATTCAAAAACCGGACCACACATGAGGCTTAAGTGATGCTTTCCATGTTGTTCCAGGTGGTGGTCACGTGGGTGTGCTCACTATCCACAAATACATCCATTGTGCACCTTCTATATCCTCATCACACTTGAATTTACCAGTTTATTTAAAACATCAGGCAATGCAGTTTACTTTCTGGTTATAATAAGCATGATGGGGAAGGGATCTCTGAGCGTGGCTAGTCCAGCATTTATCAGAGTGTGTTCCACGGAACCCTGGCCCCCAGAAATGCTCCACCAAGAAGAAATGGATTATGGGGCAAACGAACTTGACAGCTGCTGCATACTCTTGACTTCAGGGAAAGCAGAGCTCATTGGTCTCAATGCCTCGGGACTATTCTCCAGGTCAGCATCACAGGCTCCACATTCCAGGCACAAGCACCAGTATCCACCCAATAGCACAGGCCAGCAGCCAGGGCATCGCTTCCGACTCCTCTCTTTCCCTGGCTTCTTGCAATCACACCTCCAGTCCGTCCACTTTGGCCCCGTTTTCTCTATTATCCAACATCACCAGCATCTCTGATCTAAACACTATGACCCCCCTAACAGTTCTGCCTCCATCAACCTAGTCTCTCCAAAGCAGCAGAAGGATCTCTGTAAAATGTAAACATCACACCCCTAATTAAAATCTCCAGTAGTTTTTTCCCCACCCCCCGGCACTGTCCCCCAGGGATAAAGTCCCAGACCCCCCCAAAGACCTCGAAATTCCCCAGTGATGCAGCGTCAGGCTGAACTCTCAACAGTTCCGTGCCCTCTCACTTAACAGCGCGTGCTTTTACCCTGGGCAGCTCCCACTCCAGCCTCCAGCTTGTAGCACTCTGAGGGCTCCCCCTGCTGTGGGTTCCTGACACCCCGTCACAACTTCCCTGGAACTGACCAGGGTTTGCTCAATGTCTATCTTCTGCACTGTATGACTTCCACTGCCGAGATCGTGTCTGGGCTTGGGGGCTTTTTCTCTAGCGATGCTTGGCTTAGAGGCATGCAATAAATGCTTCTGAATAAATAATAATATTTGTCATTCAAATAAAGAAAAAGAAATGCTTTTTACATTTTATGTAACACAGAAATTCCCAAAATTGTCCGCTGAATTTCTTTCTCATTCAGCCCACCAGGAGTGTGGTCCTCGGAAGAAAAGTGGATCCAGCCCAAGTCTCTCATTTTACAGAAGATTCTGTGGTCCAAAGAAAGCAGAGCCCCCAAATCATTTAGCATGTTAGTTCTTAAAAGAATGCAGTTTATTCTCAGAAAATAACCTACAGCATAGTAAAATGCAGCTATTTTTAACACTACCTGCAGGGGTTTTAAAGCCCAGAAATACCATAGAAATTAGAAATCTTAATTAAGATAAGAGGAAAGAGCCAAGCTAGGAAGATGAGAAGCTGGTTTCTCATTACTCACATTGAAATAAAATTGATTAAAGAATTAAATGAAAAATAAGAACAAAACCTAGAAGAAAACATAGGTGAATAGTTATGAATTATCAACAGGAAAGACTTTAAGCTTAAAAGCAATGGAAGAAATCACATAGGAAAAGATGTGACAACTGAAAATTAATGTGGGTGTGGGTTTCCTGGACAATTCAGGCAGGACTTCTTTCTCTATGTGTAAACATAACTGGCTGTAGCCCCCTAAGTAATTTAAAAAGAAAAGAGTATCATTAGCATAAGTCCAGGAAACTATAAATGCTTTGGATCATAAGAAAGGAAAAAAGGGCACAGATGTAACGTTAGTCAGTTATCAAAATCTAAACTCTGCAAAATCAAACTCAATAGTCATTAACAAATTAAAGTGAACTTTTGAGTCCACATGATAAGTACCAGGCATTAGATTACATGCCTCTGGCCCCTGCAGTAACATCTTCTAGGGAAAGAAAGCTGCATGGGGTAAGGAGTAGCACTAGGTACCACCTTTTATAGCATTTGGTACTGCAGGAGGTTTTTACTTTCTCTGATTTAACTGAAGCTCAAACTCCAATACTTTGGCCACCTGATGAGAAGAACTGAACTCATTGGAAAAGACCTTGATGTTGGGAAAGGTTGAAGGTGGGAGAAGGGGATGACAGAGGATGAGACGGTTGGATGGCATCACTGACTCAATGGACATGAGTTTGAGTAAGCTCTGGGAGTTGGTGATGGACAGGGAAGCCTGGTGTGCTGCAGTCCACGGGGTCACAAAGAGTCAGACACGACTGAGCGGCTGAACTGAGCTGAACTGATTTAACTACCTGATGAAGTTGTTTTGAGGATGAAATGAGATCATGCTAGTTAAACCTCTTAGCACAGTGCCTGGCAGGGAGATAAATCTCAATAAAATATTAAAAAGAGCTGACTTAAGTTGGATTCTACAGATCTAGGCCTAAGAACATTTCTATAAAGATCTAAGCTATATTCCTCTCCCCTACACACCCCAGTAAACGCTTTGATCAATATTTGTCCTGATATTTCACGGTATTTCCTTTAGGTCAGTAGGGGAGGTAAAAACTTTTTCTCTACCTTCCCATGTTCAATTTCTAGGGGCCTGTGAATTAAGGCCAACAAAAGACAGGATAACAAGGGGAAAAAAGGAGTATCCTTATGCATGCAGGACTCATTCATGCAGGAGCAATCAAGGAGGAGTATAACTCAAAGTAGTTAGAATTTGGAGTTTATACACCTAACTCAACAGAGGAAAGAAAAGGCCAGTATAGGGAGAACAGAAGGGTTTCTTTAGGGAAGGCCAATGGATTTTCAGGAGAACAAACAGGAGATAAGAAAGTTTCTGATGATGCTTGTCTCTGTGGGTATGAGAAGCCTATATGCCTGCTTCAGGGCCATAAAACTCCCTAGTCAGGACACTTATGAGTAGGTCTGCCCCAAAGAGGAAATTTGTGGCAGACTTATTTCCCCAAAGTTGGTGCTTTGGGTCAGAAAAGGGAAACTCCAAAACAGCTTCTTTCTTCATCTGTTGACTCTCAACAGTCCTCAGCTCAAAATAATTTTATACCAAAAGAGCATATCCTGATTCCCTTTGGGTCTGATAAGTGTAACAAAGAGGGGGAAAGCTGACATGTGCAACCAGTTACTTAAGACATCAGTACTATAATATAAATGAGATAATATACAGAAAAGTATAAATTATAATAGAAACTAAAATGACTATTATCATGTAAATTCCCACCTTAGTCAAAAGGCAAAAATCCCCAAATGTATAAGGATGTCACTAGAGCAGTTATCCATGTCTGTAACAGCATTTGACAACATTCTTAATACCTTTCTTAATCTATTAGACTCTCCTAGATTACACATNTAAATTATAATAGAAACTAAAATGACTATTATCATGTAAATTCCCACCTTAGTCAAAAGGCAAAAATCCCCAAATGTATAAGGATGTCACTAGAGCAGTTATCCATGTCTGTAACAGCATTTGACAACATTCTTAATACCTTTCTTAATCTATTAGACTCTCCTAGATTACACATATTGTTAAAAACCACGAGTCAGCTAGCTTAGACTGAGGGAATCTCTAAGCTTCTTGTACTATCATTTTCTCTAAGACTTTAAAAATATCTTAGATTTGGAGTTTTCTCCATTTTTTTGTAAAACTCTCAACTCAGCCCCAAATATTCCCAATTTTTCACACTTTTCTCACTAATCATAATAGTTAATTAGAAAGTCAGCTTGGGCCTTTTTCTAAACAATTTCCTGGTTTTGTCCTTACAGGAAGAAAGAACAGTAAGTTACTCGGAAAACCCGAGAAAATACGTTGAATAAGAGCTTTACTTTGAGTAAGTGCAGGAAATCTATTAAAGTTTCCCCAAAAGGAGTTTGTTTTTTAAACAGACAACAACCAAAAAAAGCAAAGCTATCCTTAGAAATTATTCAGATTATGCCAAAATTCCAAAGGGTTTATTTCTTAAATCTAGCTCATATTTCAGTTTCTGGGTATAACATACCTGACACATAAAACCGGGGTTCACGCCACTTCCTCAGCTGAAACCCTTTTCCTTAAGGAAAATAACTTCATGTTTCTCTTGGCGATGTTTTTTATGTGCAAAATACTTAGGGGTGGGTAATCTCTCAAATTCGTCCTTAGACTTTCATTATAAATATTTAAAGCTTGGAAAGGTCACCAATGGTTTGCATTTTCCCAGTCGGTTTTTGGAAATAAACACCCCAGCCCCTGTGGTAGGCTGAGAAAAGGTGAGTAATTTATGGGTTGATGTAAACCATTGAAGAACTCCCAGAATAAGGTTTTTAGCGCACACGGGTTTCCTGGATGGCAACTTCACCGCAGGGAAAGAGGAAATCTTGCTGGAACCACCTGTTTGACTCCTGCTGACTCACTCTTAGTCCCTAACCAGTAGAGACCTGAGTGTAGACATGGATTTCTGGGAGTAGGGGCTCCTAACGACGAGAGCGGTACCTGCCAGTGCCGGCGAGAGGGACCCGCAGGCCACCGCCCCCTAGCTCGCCGCCCGGCCTCCGCGCGCGCCGGGTTAGAGCGCACGGTCCGACAGGCCACGTGCTCCTGACACTGACGCGCCGCCACCGGGCCGCACGCTGGGAGCCCCAGGCAAGCGCGTGACTTGGTTTCCTCGTCATTTTCCCCGCGGCCCCACCCAGTGGGGCGGGGCATGGGCTCCGGGCCAGGTGGGCTGTCCTCACCCGGGCGAACCCCCACTCCCGCAGCCCACGTGGCCAGCGGCCACCCGCCTGCCCGGCTTACTTTCATATTTAGCCAGGCCCTACCCACAATGCTTTCGTTAAAAAATGAAATGCAAAAGAGGTTAGTGGTTAACATAATCCTTACAAATACTACTTTTAGAAAGAGGGATTTGTTTTTTTCACATCATATTTAGTGGAGAAGTTGTTCACATCTTACTTCTCATGTTTGCAACATGGACCATGAAAAGTCTCCTTACTGAAAAAAGTGTCTGGAAAGGAACTATAAATACTCAGAAACCTACTCACACCCACAGTTGGTCCGAAAGCTGTGGGTTATCGTATTTGTCTCTCCCACAACCCCAAAATGCCACAACCATGTTTGACTAACTGTGTTTTACCTTCATCAAGAAGCAGTAATTGGTAGTGTTTACATAGATTAACTAAAATGGAAATTTAAAGAAATTTTTAGTTTATTATCTAAAAACTAAAAGACAGGCTGGCCTGTCTGAGACTCACAGACACAGAAAACAGACTTGTGATCGCCAAGGGTAATGGGGTAGGGAGGGAGGCGTTTGGAGTTTGGGATTAGCAGGTGCAAACTGTTATATATAGACTGGGTAAACAAGGTCCTACTATATAGCACAGGGAACTATATTCAGTATCCTGCAATGAACCATAATGGAAAAGAAAATGAAAAAACATAAAGGAGCCTGCTTGGTTACATTTTTTTTTCCCTGTAAGGTTATCTTTACTGCAGCATTTATACATTTACTTTCAAAGTCCTTGGGGGAGAAAGCTAATGCAATGAAAGTAACTTTGTTTTAATTCGCTTTAAACTTATCAGAGAGTTTATCCATTTTTAGAAATCTTACATTGAAAACCTTTAATTCATGGTTAAACAGCAAGCATTTCTTATTATAAATCAGGAAAAAGGAGGGCGGAAGCCAATTAAAGAAGCTTCCTTTCAAAGCTACACTGGCATGATCTCATCTGTCTGTATGTATATATAAATATATGTGTGTTTGTAGGTGGATAGAAGAAACCTGGAAGAGACATACCACATTATTAACAGTGATTACATAGCTCTGTTTGTGCGTGCATGCTCAGTCGTGTCAGCCCCATGGACTGTAGCCCGCCAGGCTCCTCTGCCCATGGGATTCTCCAGGCAAGAACACTGGAGTGGGTTCCTATTTCCTCCTCTAGGGGATCTTCCTGACCCAAGGATCCCACCCGAGTCTCCTGCATTGGTAGGCGGACTCTTTACCACTGAGCCACCTGAGAAGCCCTACATAACTCTAGGGAGTAGGATTTCAGGTGAGGGCATTTAAAGAAACTTTCAGAATGAAAAAAATGTATGCAAACAATGGTTGCCAAAAATTCAGTACATTTATGTGTCTGCTGCAGCAGCAGCAGCAGTAATGAGTAGAAAATGAACTTTGGATTATTTCACAACAAACATAAAGCACATATGTTTACAGACCCAGATGGAGACCCAATTTAAAACCACGTGGGAAAGGAGGTGTCTAAATCTGGCAAGAATTCCTGACTCCTCATGGATCCTTTCTGTCTGCCAGTTGTCAGCCATAGCTTCTTCTCTTTGGTTCAATTGCTATGATTGGTTAGAGTTTACAGTCAAATGCAATCAACAAGTTCCAACACACTGGCTTTCTTTACTAGCAAAGAAACTTGACTGCTTTGTTGAGATACATGTATCCTCTACGGTAACTTTGGGGAAAAAATTTGAAAAAAAAAAAATCAGAGAGAGTAGTAGTCGTGTTAGTCACTTAGTGGTGTGTGACTTTGCGACCCCACGAACTGTAGCCCAGGAGCCCAGGCTCCTCTGTCCATGGGATTCTCTGGGCAAGAATACTTGAGGGGGTAGCTGTTCCCTTCTCCAGGGCATCTTCCCAAATCGGAGATCGAACCCAGGTCTCCCACATTGCAGGCAGATTCTTTACCACCTGGGGCACCAGGGAAGCAGGTTCTGTGTTGACTGAATCTTGATAAATGACAAGGGCATCACTTGTTGGTAAGGATGGTTCTCAGCTAGAGGAAACCCACAGCCCACACTCTCAGGCTGCTGGTAGCTTGTTAAAAATGGATACTTTGCATCAGCCAGCCTTGTTGAACTTAATACTAACTCCTGAATTTAAAAGCATTAACATATAAAGTCCCCAAACTCTAGCCAACCGGTAGTCTAGAAAAGTTAGAGCACTAGAGTTTTGCTCAGTGTTTCTATCATGATAGGCATTTCCACGTCTATTTCAGATGCCTAAAATATCTAGCAAGGTGAGGTCCATTCCAAGGGAAATGGACTAGAATTTGCTGATGCAATTTCAACCTATAATCCAGGCTGAAGATGACAATTATTAAAATGATGTTCTTAGTGTTAGACAATTTTTTTCCACAAAAATATCTGTATCACAGGGGGAAAGGTAACATCCCTACAAAACAATGAAATTTTTCAAAACAATTGGAGATTGTATATATAGCGAGAGGGAGGGAGACAGGAAGGGAGAGAAGGGGAAGGAAGAGGGAGAAGGGGAGAAAGAGAGAGGTCTTACTGAAATGCATGTTATCTTTCAACCCTGTCACTTCACTTCAGGGATTTATGCAATCATCTCCCCTCCCAGTAGTCATTGCTGCGTATCTACCTCTCTAAGAGTTCAGGAGACCTGAACTTAGTGACTCATTTCTGAGAAGAACAAGGCAAAAGGAATAGGGTATCATCTCCAATATGACTTTGAAAAATGACTGTGGATTCTACCAGGATTCTCTCTCTCCCCTGCCCCTTTCCCCCCTCATTGCTCTGGGGGAAGCCAGCTGCCCCACACAGAGTAGGCCAATGCAGAGGCAAGGCAGGGTGTTTCCAGCCAACAACCACTCCAGCCTAAAGCAGTGTGAGTGAGCCAACAGCCAGGCAGAGGGCCTGCAAGCGAGGAAGTCTCCCCAAGGGAGCCTCGCGAGGACCACTACCCAGGCCAACACCTTCCGTGCAGCTGGGGAGAGCCCCTCAGCCTGAGCGCCAGCCAGCTGTGCTCAGATTTCTGCCCCACAGATGCTGTGAGAAAACAAATGTTAGCTGTCTTAAATCGCTGTCTGCGGTAAGTCTGTTAGACAGCCGTAGATCGCTAATACGTGTTCTTCACTAAAAGCGCCTCCTCTCCTTAAGCATCCTTGGAAGCCTTGTGCTTTGCAAGTCGCCTTCAGGGTCCAAGTGGGAGCCACTCAAGAAGATGGACGGCGTTCCTATAATTACACCTTGTTTTTGCCAAGATCATCCGTCCCAGCTTGTTCTCATCACATTCACCATCCTTGACTCTGACAGACTTGGGGCTGTTTTCAAAAGCAAATCTGCCTTCCAAAGAGAAAGAGTCACTGCCCCAAGGAACTCTGAAAACGAAGATGCCTGGTTTCTACAGGCAGTTTCACTTGGTTTCAGATACATTTTAAACAATGGCTCCGTCGTTGGAATAATTCTTCCAAGGTGATTATTTTGAAAGCCATTAGTGCTTACTTCGGATATTTAAGGCACAGATTACTCAGTGAATGAGCTGTGTTGTGTTTACTTACTTAGTATCTAACAACGGATGCCACATCCTACCAATAACTATTTTGAGAACTTCCCTGGTGGTCCAGTGGTTGACTTCACCTCCCAATGTAGGGAGTCCAAGTTCAATCCCTGGTTGAGGTGCTAAGATCCCACCTGCTTTGGGGCCNCTCAGTGAATGAGCTGTGTTGTGTTTACTTACTTAGTATCTAACAACGGATGCCACATCCTACCAATAACTATTTTGAGAACTTCCCTGGTGGTCCAGTGGTTGACTTCACCTCCCAATGTAGGGAGTCCAAGTTCAATCCCTGGTTGAGGTGCTAAGATCCCACCTGCTTTGGGGCCAAAAAACAGAAGCAATATTGTAACAAATTCAATAAAGACTTTAAAAATGGTCCACATTAAAAAAAAAAAATAGGACTTCCCACTGGTCCCAGTGGCTGTGACTCTGTACTCTCAATGCAGGGAGTCTGGATTCAATCCCTGGTCAGGGAACTAGACCCTATGTGCCGTAATGAAGATTGAAGGTCCTGCATTGCCACAACTAAGACTCAGCACAGCCAAGTATTTTTTTTTAATCACTCTGTGCAGTATTACCCCTGTTTTGCAGAGAGGAAACTGAGGCAGAGTGGACTTGCCTAAGGTACCCGGAGCAGGGGTCTAATCTGAGCAGCCTGGTCCAAGTCTTTGCTGTCTTGCTTCTGTTAATTCACTTTCTTTTCTACTTAGATCTCATACCATAACAAGATCAACACAATAACAAAGCAGAGTCAGTTTCTTGTTCATTGTAACAACATTTCACCTCTACTCAGATAATCTTCTAATTTGATGGGCTTAGAAAATGTCCAAAGTACCATTCTCCTGTAAGGGAAGGAAAAAGAGGCCAGAACATCTGTCTTTGGTCAAATTTAGGAAGGTGTAAGTTCAAAGGATTTTGGTCTTTATGATGATGATGATTTTTTACATCAGTAATCTATCAGACTTTGAGTAGAACTTTCCATGCATTTTTTGGGTGTGGTATGTCTGACCGAAACTCTGACCAAGCTCAAGCTGGATCTGGAGTCTGGCTTCTGAGAAGAGGGCTTTGTGGTAGCCATCATGTCCGAGTCTTGACAACAGCTGACTTACTTTGGAGAGGGCTCCTTTACTGACAAACCTCCCTTTTTATTTTCTTTTTGGTCTGTGAGGGTGTACAAGCAGAATGTATCTCCTCTGACTGTAGCCAAGGGAAGTGTCCTTTCTGGTTTGCTTTCCTAGGACCCACGTCTCCCTTCAGTCTGCACCTCCTTCCTCCAAACCAGAGATCCTTGTTGATACAGTTATTGTGTGTCACCTCTCAACAGATCTTCTGTTATCTTATAATAATTTGTAAATTTGTTCCCAGGTAAAGCAGTACCCCTTTGGTGGTGGTTACAGGGCTTCCCTGATGGCTCAGTGGTAAAGAATCTGCCTGCCAAGGTGACATACGAAACGCGGGTTTGATCCCTGGGTCGACAAGATCCCCTGGAGGAGGAAATGGCAATACACTCCAGGATTCTTGCCTGAAAAGTCCTATGGAGAGAGGAGCCTGGTGGGCCGCAGTCTACGGGATCACAAGGAGTTGGACACAACGAAGCACAGCAGTGGTTATGGAACTGTATTAGTTCCATCAGCCTCACAATGCCTGGTACAAAAACAAATTGCTTATTTTTTCTTAATCCTTAATAATTATTTTTTTTAATGAATAGTTTCCATTTACCAGGAACCATGTTATTAACTATAGACAGGATCCAGGTTGGCTTCCAAAGTTAAGCAAGCACCAGGAGATGCTTCAGTCAGCCTTGTAAAGATTCCAAACTGCTAGGGCCATGAGCGAACCTCAGCAGGAAGTGAACCTGACCACTCTGATGAGTTTCCAGACTACTCATTACTGGAAACCATCATTTACAAATGGTTACTTGATTTGTTTGCCTTTGTGTATTATTCTGTTGCTTTTGTTATTCAATCTCTCAGTTGTGTCCAACTCTTTGCAACCCCATGGACTGCAGCACGCCAGGCTCCCTATCCTTCACTATCTCCTGGAGTTTGCTCAGACTCACATCCATTGAGTCAATGATGCCATCCAACTATCTAACTGCACTCAAGGACTTTCTTTGATTTGAGTGCACATTTTTTAATCTCTAAGAAACCGAATTAAAAAGGATTCTGTGAATACATGAGGTCACCCTCGAGTTCTCTTTTTCCCATCCTTTCTAGGAAGGCATAAACACCATCACTTTAATAAGGAGATTAGCAACAAGCATTCACTGGGCCCTACCATTAGCAAATGCTTTGGCAAGGAATGCACAAGAGAAACAACCTCTGTCCTCACGTAGCCAAGTAAATAATGTATGTGATTCACCTGCAGAAAGTAATGCCAAAGCACGATGTAAGTTCCCCAGAGCACAGTGTACAAGCAAGGAGGGTGAGCCTGGAGGGGCCAGGCGGCTCACCCAGAGATGCACAGCTGCTAAGTGACCCAACCACAACTCCACTCTGGTTTTCTGATGCCAAGTCCAATGCTCCTGTCCCCAATGAGGCTGGATATGCAGAAATACACATCCAGCCTGAGGAATGTCCGAGGAAAGAGTGAGACAATGTATGGCTTGAATAGAGAGGTTTTATTGCATTTTAAAGAAAATCATAGAGGCTTCCCTGGTGGCGTGGTGGTAAAGAATGCCTGCAGATGCAAGAGACATGGGTTCAATCCCTGTTCCAGGAAGATTCCACACGACACAGTGTAACGGAGCCCACAAACCACAGCTATTGAGCCCGTGTTCCAGAGCCTGGGAGCCACAGCCACAAAGCCTCAGGGCTGCAGCGAGAAGCCCAAGAGCCTTGGAGCCTATGCTCCGCAGCAAGAGAAGCCACCGCAGTGAGGGGACCAAGCCAGAAGCCCAAGAGCCCTGGAGCCCGAGCTCCGCAGCAAGAGAAGCCACCGCAGTGAGGAGCCCACCAGCTGCAGCTAGAGAGTAGCCCTCTCCCTGCAACTAGAAGGAAGCAATGAAGACCCAGCACCGCCAAAAATAAAGATAATAAACAAACAAAAGCATAAGCACAATCCAGCTTGCAAGTAGGTTATTCAGTCTGTGCAAATGACTAAAGAAAAAGAAACTCACATAAAGTTGTAGTCATACATTTAGTAAAGAATGCTAATGGCGAAACCGTATTTCCAAAGAAAGAACATAGGCAACTTTTGGGTGACAATTGCTGATGAGAAGTCCATGCCACTGTCCTGTGCCGGTGTCAAGCTCAGCAGGACATGCTCAAGGCTAGCAAGTTGGCAGGAGGAAGCTGCAGGAGTCAGGGTGGACCCCCTCCAGCAGGGGACAGCCATCTCTGTGAGACCACACACAGTCACTTCAGTACTCAGAACAGATAGCTGGACCATCTGGCAGTAATTCCCACTTTAGTGTTGCTTTCCTTGAAATAACTCGTCATTCCCATTTGCTCCGCTGGGAGGTAATTAGCAGGAGGACCCAGCAGGGGTGAGGTCACATGCCCGAATCTCCCTGCTTGCATGTGTTAGTCAGTCAGTCAGTCAGTTCAGTCGCTCAGTCTGTACTCAATGGGTATTTTCGACTAGATGAAAAACCACGTTCTACAGCATAGATCCTGTCATGTTCCAGTGACTTAACTGATGATGTCGTGGTCTGAATGTCACATAACAGAGAAAAGTTCTGAGAGCTAGGGATGGTCGATAAGTTAAAACCAAAGGCTGCCGCCACTTCGATATGGACTGAATATTTATGTAGGGCTTCCCTGGTGGCTCAGACGGTAAAGCGTCTGCCTACAATGCAGGAGGCCTGGGTTCAATCCCTGGGTCGGGAAGATCCCCTGGAGAAGGAAATGGCAATCCACTCTAGTATTCTTGCCTGGAAAATCCCATGGACAGAGGAGTCTGGTAGGCTACAGTCCGTGGGATCACAAACAGTCACACTGCCCTCCAAATCTATACGCTGTGTCCCTGATCCTGAATATGATGGTATTTGGAGGTGATGGCTTTGGAACATGGTTAGGACGTGAGGGTGGAGCCCTCATGAATGGGATTAGTGCCCTTTAAGACATGAGCAATGACCACCACCTGAGGACAGACATCTGCCAGCCAGGAAGCGAGCCCACACCAGGAATTAAATCACTGACTTTCAGCTTCCAGAACTGCGGGAAATAAATGTGGTCTAAGTCATCCAGTCTCTGGCAGTTTGTCATTGTAGCCTGAGACACAGCTCATCACGTTCCATTTCTGCCACTTAATAGGAGCGTGATCATGCACAAGTTAGTGTCGTGAGGCTCAATTTTCTCATTATTAAAATGAGTATAATAAAACACAGGCAGCTGGACTTCCCCGGTGGTCCAGTGGTTAAGAATCTGCCTGCCAATGCAGGGGACACAGGTTCGATCCCTGGTCCGGGGAGATTCCATATGCCACAGGGGAACTAAGCCTGTGGGCCACAACCACTGAACTCGAGCTCTGGAGCCCGTGCTCTGCAACAAGAGAAGCCACCGCAACGAGAAGCTGGCGCCACAGCTGGAGAGCAGCTCCCACTTGCCGCATCTAGAGAAAACTGGTGCAGAGCAATGAAGACCCAGGGCAGCCAAAAAGTAAATAAATAAATAACACACAGGCAGGGCTTCCCTGGTGGCTCAGTGGTGAAGAATCTGCCTGCCAATGCAGGAGACACGGGTTCGATCCCTGATCTGGGAAGATCCCCTACACTGCAGAGAAACTAAGCCAGCGCACCGCAACTACTGCGTCTGCGCTCTAGAGTCCCGGAGCCGCAACTGTTAACGCTAAGTCCACATGCGGCAGCTACGGAGCCCCAGAGCCTGTGCCTCCCAACAAGAGAAGCCACCGCAGTGAGAGAGAGGTCTGTGCATCCCAGCCAGAGAGCAGCACCTGTTCTCTGCAACCAGAGAAAGCCTGTGCAGCTACGAAGACCCGTCACAGCCATAAAGTAAATAAATATGTCTTTTTAAAAAAAAAAAAAACCAGCGATAAGTACTTCAAAATCAAACTTGGTGATGATTTTTCTGGAACTGACACCAAAAGCAAAGGCAATAAAAGCCAAAATAAATAAGGGGGTCTACACCAAAATCACTGCAGACGGTGACTGCAGCCATGAAATTAAAAGACGCTTACTCCTTGGAAGAAAAGTTATGACTCTAGATAGCATGTTGAAAAGCAGAGACATTACCAACAAAGGTCCGTCTAGTCAAGGCCATGGTTTTTCCAGTAGTCATGTATGGATATGAGAGTTGACTGTGAAGAAGGCTGAGCACCGAAGAATTGATGCTTTTGAACTGTGGTGTTGGAGAAGACTCTTGCAAGTCCCTTGGACTGCAAGGAGATCCAACCAGTCCATTCTGACGGAGATCAGCCCTGGGTGTTCTTTGGAAGGAATGATGCTAAAGGTGAAACTCTAGTACTTCGGCCACCTCATGCAAAGAGTTGATTTATTGGAAAAAGACTCTGATGCTGGAGAGGATTGGGGGCAGGAGGAGAAGGGGACGACAGAGGATGAGATGGCTGGATGGCATCACTGACTCGATGGACGTGAGTCTGAGTGAACTCCGGGAGTTGGTGATGGACAGGGAGGCCTGGCGTGCTGCGATTCATGGGGTCANAGTTGATGTGGAGTGGGAAGGGGGGGGTGGTTCAAGATTGGGAACTCATGTACACTTGAGATGAAAAAAATAAATAAATAAATAAATAATAATAAATAAATAAATAATCTTTGTTTACCAGTTAAAAAAATAAATAAATAAAGCATAAATATATAAAAGACAAAAAAAAAAAAAGAATTAGTCTGTGAGAGTCATCTGTAACAGAAGATGAGGCTGAACTTGGACACCCCATGGCAAGTTATCTGCGTGAGTGAGGAAGTCTGAGCTTCATTTCATAGCCAATCACATCAGCCCCATGCCCCTCCCTGCCCTTTAGCCCTCCCTGTGGTCTAGCAGGGTCCCCGGGGGCTCCTTCTAGCTCCTTCGTGTTCTTAGCTTAGGGTTGGGTTCCTGACTGAATGCCCACTCTTCATTATTTCAACAAATGAAAATCACACATCTACCAAGACAAGGCGGAACAGGCTGACTAAAAGGCCATGTTTCTGTTCTTTTGAGTAGAATTAGATCAACTGAGCATGTAGTAATACTTATTGTCTGAAACTCAGAATTATGGCTTAAATATTAAATGGTAAAAGAAACCTTTCAAAACATCAGTGAGGACAAGAGGATGAGGGGGCCGAATTCACAGCCTGTATGGGTGGAAAGGGGTGAAAAGAGGCTGGAAAGCATCAGTCAGGAGTCTCTTCATCAACTCAGCTCCCCCTTCGTAGGCACACAGCCAGCTTTGGAGGAACTGAAAGATGTTTTTCCTCCCAAAACAATGAAGATCCACTGAGCAGGATCAACTGAGGAGGCAACGATGTGATGAAAGAAAAGAGAGGTCCAATTGGGAGGAGCAGTTTGCAACTTGTGGAAGGAAAGGCGTTGTGGGTGGAAGTTATGGTAGGGAGGCTGGGAGGAAGGCTGGAGGTGGAACCAACCCCAGCTCTGCTGGGGAGAGACGTGTCTGGAAGCATGACAAGGCACTCACTTTGGAAGGGTCGTAGTAATGCAGAAAAGCCGGGTCCTTCCTCAGAACAAAGCGCCGGACCTTCCAGTTTTTCCTCTTGTGCCCCTGAGGCAAAGAAAGGACGTATGGCTCACAGGTGACAGCTTGTGGTCACATCCGCCCACCTTCACTACTCTAAAGCCTTAGGCCTGTTTGTCTGGGACTCCTATGGGCACGGACATGTACCGGTCCCTTGCCTTGGCTCCCTTGTGGCCACCGCCAGACCCTGACTTAGCAGATGCTGCTGACAACTAGCACCCTCTGGAGTCTCAGCCCTTCCCACCCTTTGTGGGGGTTCCTGCCTCCCCTGAGGTTCAGGACAGTCCACCTACTCCCTGCTCCAAGGCGGGCAGTACCACACCTGCTTGGCCAGATAGCCTTGCTTCACCACAGTGCCACTTAACTCCATGGTGCTGAGACTGATTTCTTCCTTGGGACTTATCTTCGTCTTGCAGCTCTCAGCCTGGTAGGAAGGAGAGACAAGGACTCTTGTTACCAACACATCCTAGCACCAGGCTGGGGAAGCGCCCACAGGGGAAAGGAAACTCCCACTCCATCTGGAGGTGAAGCTGTCCCCGCCTCCCCGAGCCCTAGGCTTCTCCCCGTTGACCATGGACCCCTGGCCCACACTCGGCGGCCTCTTCCTCTCTCTGCTCCCTTGCCAAGAGGAACCCAGGCCCTCACTTACAAATGTGTACAGGGCTGTGGAGTCATCCAGGAACTGCTCAGACAGATCCCCCGAGCGAATGGCTCCCGTGCTTCGGGTGCCTACTGGCCGAAGGAAGTTCTCCTCCATGAGCACTGAGGCCAGCGTCACAGCCTCCAGACGGCTGTCTGCAAAGCTGCTGGAGAGGAGCCAATCCACCAGGGAGGAGCCTGCAGCAGGGCAAGGGCAGCACCTGTCAAGACGACAAGCTCCAGACCAGCTTCCTCAGGGGTGCCTGGCTATGACCTCATTGACCTCGACCCCTGGGGCAGTCTTGGAACAGCCTTGGGGCTTGGCCCTGGAGCAGACCAAATACCAATCCCACTGCCCAGAGCTGTGGCCGCACCCACCTCTCAGGCTGCCAGGCAGCTCAGGCCTCAACACCACTGAGTCCCAGGTCACCAAGCCCCAGGTCTCCAGTGCCTGGTCGGCCCTGGGGGGTAGGATAGGGGTCAGGGGCTCACCTATGAAGGTCTTTTTGTAGGTGCTTCCCTGCACCATGTTGGGGCTTGGCCGGATTCCGCAGCTACTGTCGCGCATCTTGTCCACGATGCGACTACACAGAAGGAAGGCAAAAGAGAAGAGACCCTCGTCACGTTGACAGGAATGAGAGTGGGTCCATGAGCCACTGCTGAGGTTATAAAGCACGTGGCAAGTGGCATAATACACATTGCAGAGAAAGAGGGGTATTCTGTTATGCATCAGAATTTGAGAGGTAGGACTGGGGAACATTTCTTCTTGTTCATCTAAATGTTCTAATACTTCTATGCCAGACAGGTATTCTGTTTCTAGTAAAACTAAAGAGCTGTGACTTAATTTAAAAGCAAAAGAATTATCTATGATCTGCTGGAATCAAGATTGCCAGGAGAAATATCAATCACCTCAGATATGCAGATGACATCACCCTTATGGCAGAAAAGTGAAGAGGAGCTAAAAAGCCTCTTGATGAAAGTGAAAGAGGAGAGTGAAAAAGTTGGCTTAAAGCTCAACATTCAGAAAACGAAGATCATGGCATCCAGTCCCATCACTTCATGGCAAATAGATGGGGAAACAGTGGAAACAGTGTCAGACTTTTTTTTTTGGGCTCCAAAATCACTGCAGATGGTGACTGCAGCCATGAAATTAAAAGACGCTTACTCCTTGGAAGAAAAGTTATGACTCTAGATAGCATGTTGAAAAGCAGAGACATTACCAACAAAGGTCCGTCTAGTCAAGGCCATGGTTTTTCCAGTAGTCATGTATGGATATGAGAGTTGACTGTGAAGAAGGCTGAGCACCGAAGAATTGATGCTTTTGAACTGTGGTGTTGGAGAAGACTCTTGCAAGTCCCTTGGACTGCAAGGAGATCCAACCAGTCCATTCTGACGGAGATCAGCCCTGGGTGTTCTTTGGAAGGAATGATGCTAAAGGTGAAACTCTAGTACTTCGGCCACCTCATGCAAAGAGTTGATTTATTGGAAAAAGACTCTGATGCTGGAGAGGATTGGGGGCAGGAGGAGAAGGGGACGACAGAGGATGAGATGGCTGGATGGCATCACTGACTCGATGGACGTGAGTCTGAGTGAACTCCGGGAGTTGGTGATGGACAGGGAGGCCTGGCGTGCTGCGATTCATGGGGTCACAAAGAGTCGAACACGACTGAGCAACTGAACTGACTGAACTGACATCAAATTAAAGGAAAACAAACCTGCACAACAAAGGAAACCATCAGCAAAATCAAAAGGTAACCTACTAAGAGAGAAAGAATATTCGAAATCATACATATGATAAGTGATTAATATCCAAACTATAAAGAACTCACACAACTCAGTAGCAAAATTACAAACAATCCAATTGAAAATGGAGCAGAGGACCTGAATAAGCATTTTTTCCAAAGAAGATATACAGATGGGCAACAGGCACACGAACAGGCACTCAGCATCAGCACCAGCACCAGCACCAGCATCAGCACTCAGCATCAGCACCAGCATCAGCACCAGCACTCAGCACCAGCATCAGCACTAGCATCAGCATCAGCACCAGCATCCATCAGGAAACACATATCAAAACCAGAGAGAGAGATGACCTCACACCCGTTAGGATGTCTACCACCAAAACAACAAGAATAACAAGTGGTGGGAGGGGTGTAGGGAAGAGGGCACGCTTGTGCACTGTTGGTGGGAATGCAAATTGGTGCAGCCATGTGGAAAACAGTATGGAGATTCTTCAGAAAATTCAACACTAGAGCTACCACCTGACCCAGAAATCCTACGCTAGGTATTTACCCGAAGAAAATGAAAAACAAATTTAAAAAGATGACCTTCATCCCCATGTTCACTGCAGTGGTATTTATAATAGCCAAAACATAGAAACAACTCAAGTGCCCATCAATAGGTGAATGGGGAGAGACAATATTATTCAGCTATAAAAAAGAATGAAATCTTGCCATTTGTGACCCCATAGATGGGTCCTGAGGGCACTGTGCTAAGTGAAATAAGTCAGATAGAGAAAGACAAATACCATATGATCCCACATATATATGGAATCTAAGGAGAGAAAAAAATACAGAACTCAAATTCAGAGAGCAGATGAACGGTTATGGTGGGTGTGGTTGGAGGGTGGGCAAAATGGGGGTCAAGAAGTACAAACTTTCAGTTATAAGTTAGTAATGAGGATGTAATATACAGCATGGTGACTGTAGTTAATACTCTATCATATATTTGAAAGCTGCTAGGAGAGTAAGTTCTAAAAGTTTTCATTAAAAAAATGTGTAACTGTTGAAAGATGTTAACTACACTTAAGAGTGGTGATCATTTTGCAATATATACAAATACTGAATCATATGTTGTACATTTAAAAATAATACAATGCTATGTGTCAATTACACTTCAATTTTTAAAAATATTTTCAGAAGGTTATAATAATAGTACTACTTCATAGAATGATTAGGAGGGTAAATGACTGCCTTGAGCACAGTCCCAAACAGCAAGAGCTCAATCAATGCTATTTAACTGCTACAATGATAATTATGACCACCTGCTCTTTATTTCACAGGATATTTTTCTATATTGCAGAGATGAGCATTGTTTGGGTGTAAATCAAATGCTTTAAATCATCTTGTCTGACTTGTTTTGATGGCTCCAGGGACATGGGGTTTCCTGGTGGCTCAGCCATAAAGAATGACCCTATATAGTACAGTGCCCAGTTCGCTTCCTGGGTCGAGAAGATCGCTGGGAGAAGGGATAAGTTACCCACTCCAGTATTCTTGGGCTTCCCTTGTGGCTCAGCTGGTAAAGAATCTGCCCGCAATGCGGGAGACCTGGGTTGTGATCCTTGGGTTGGGAAGATCCCCTGGAGAAGGGAAAGGCTACCCACTCCAATACTCTGGCCTGGAGAATTCCGTGGACCATACAGTCCATGAGGTTGAAAAGAGTCGGACAGGACTGAGCAACTTTCACTTCACTTTTCACAGTGCAGATGCAGGAGAGCCGGGTTCTACCCCTGGGTCGGGAACATCCCCTGGAAAAGGGTGCCCACAACCCACTCCAGTATTCTTGCCGGAAAAATCCCACAGACGGAGGAGCCTGGCAGGCACCACTGTGTCACAAAGAGCCTGAGACGACTGAGCAACTGAGCACAGCACAGGGACAGAGAAGGAACCTGTGTCTCACGAGAGCTGGGGCGCCAGGTGGGGCCGGCCTTCTACCTCTACCAGATCCTGCCCACCTGCTCCTGGTTTTCCTCGGGTTTGTTCTCAAGTCCGATCCTCCACACCTGGCCAGTCTTGGTCTTCCATCCACCAACTCTTTCCTCTGCCCAGCTCTGGGGCTGTGAGCAACCTCATCACCTGGTTTCACCACCCAGTCCTCTGCCTGGTGAGTGCCCTGAGCAAAGGCACACCCCCACCCAGCACCCCCGACCCTGGACCAGAGGGCTGTAGTCAGGGAGTATCCTTGGAATCCAGTGTCCGCATCAATGCCACCCCCCAGCCAAAGGCAATAAAACTTTCAGCAGTGACCCTTAATAATACAGGGCTCACAGCCTTTGAGCAAAGCCATTTTCCAGCTGGGTTTGTGACTCAGCTGGTAAAGAATCCGCCTGCCATGCGAAAGATCTGGGTTCGATCTCTTGGTTGGGAAGATCTCTGGAGAAGGGAAAGGCTACCCACTCCAGTAGTCTGGCCTGGAGAATTCCATGGACTGTATAGTCCATGGGGTCACAGTCAGACACGACTGAGTGACTTTCACTTGAGGACAAAGATGAGGATGGACTGACGGTCCAGCGAGTCCCTGCCGGCTGCCCCATCCAACCTTCGGGCCGGGAGGCACTCCCATCCCATTGCACAGAGGAGGCAGGCGAGACCAAGAGAGAGGATGCTTGCCAGGTCAGGAAGGTAGGGTGGGGACAAGCCCACATCCTGAAGCCCGACCGCAGCTGCCTGAAAGCGGCAACCTTCCAGGGGAGAGGTGTGTCTCAGGACACAGGTTTGGGCAGAAAGAAAGAAACTAGCACAGCAGAGAAACAAATAACTTTTTTTTTTTTTTGAAACGGGAAAAACATTCCAGCCGGGGTCCACCTGCCAAACCAGAAACAAACAAAGCGCTCCTGTCTGGGTCTGCAGCGGCCCAGCTGTCTCACCTGACTCCAGATGGACCGACTCTGGGACGAGATGCTGAGGCCCCAGCTCCAGAGCCGAACGTTCCCGCCGGCCCCAAGCCACCTCCCCACCAACCCGGAAGTCCAGATGAAGCCTGTTGGAGGAGAAGCTTCTCGACGCTGGGACCCTCGACCTTCCCGAGGAGGCCGATTCTGACCCATCCCACCGGGCCTTCCCTGGAGTAGCAGAGCCCACTGCAGCCACAGGTAGGCTTCCGGGGGTTCGCCCCAGCTGATGCCCCCTACCCACCCCCAGCCTTCATCCTACATCATCCTTGCCTGCCAGTAGTAACCAGCGCCTTCTTCAAAAACTACGTCTCCCCAAGAGTCTTGGAAGAAACACTGGGAAAATATTTCCGTATGATCTTTTCCTTTTTCAGTTTGGAAGGAAACATTAAGAAGCCTTCAGCCTCTTTGCAGAAGGCCAGGATGCACTGGAGGCTTAGCTAAGTCCCTTTCCAGGGTCATTGCGGGTTGAGGATCCCATTTGGATCAGACCCAGGGGGTTTATATGGTGGTATTTACACCATGAGTGACTTTGTTTACTCCATTTTTCTTTTTGGTTTACTCAGTTTTTCTTTTTTTTAATTGAATGAAAGATTCTTTAAATTCTATGTTTTATAATTTTCTAAAGTTTCACACACACATGACTTCATTTAGTCACCTAATAACCCATTTGTAATCCCCTAGCCCTCTTTGTTCCTCCTTCCTTCCCCGCTCCCCACCGGTAACCCCTAGTTGGCTCTCTGTATCTGTGAGTCTGCTGCTTTTTCGTTTCATTCGCTAATTTGTAGACTCCACATATGTGACATTATACAGTGTCTTTATCTGTCATTCAGCCTATTTTATTTAACTGGCTGAGCTGGCTGAAAGAAAGGAATGAGATTCCTTATTTTTACATCAACAGCACTATAATAATACAGCAAAAGAAAAACAGACACGTCCCAATATGTCACACTTTTGATTTTCAGGAGTTTTGCTTATTCCCATATAATTCTCCCATAGGTGTGAGCACAGTATGATTGCTCTCCCACTGAACCTTACATGGAAGACTTTTCCTTTGTACTACCCAGTCTTAATAACTCTCTATTTTAAAGCTGCACAATTTTCTATCTCTCAAATACATGCATAAAAACATACTTCATACATTTCCTATTGTTGAGTGTGTTCTGGGGGAATAGGGTTTTTATGACTGGGAGGAATGGTTAGTTTTGAGTGCTGCTTCCAAAGGCAGCTCTGGGTGGACAAGGAGGTTCAGAAGAGAGTGGAGATAAGGCTGGAGGAAGTAGACAAATGTGTCATAGTTTTGCAGTTAGCTGTCTGTATTCCTAAGGTTTAGATCAGATTTTCTTAACCTCTTGATTGGCCTTGGAGACTCATAGCACTCTGACACTGTACACAGAATGTTTGGACACATGCCAACGTGTGCAACTTTGTGGACACAGACGCATAACTTTCATCAGAGTCCCAAAGAGTGCAGTGAGTTTTGAGAGATTTTAAGAACTACTGTTTCAAAAGCATAGCTTGAAAGAGACAAGTCCCTATGGTCGCTAAGCTTCTGCCAACCCCAAAGATGCATCTGAAGGAGAGCATTTGGGGAGGACACACTGGTGTGTGTCTTGGGGGCCGGACATCACGGGGACCTGTAATAACATATCTCCATAATTATGGCACGCTCAAGAAACTGGAAAGTGCTGTGACAGGGGCACGTGAATAAAATAATATTGGCATTCAGAGAAGTAAAGAGCCCTGATGATTGAGGGGAAAGGACAGACCAGAGAGGCAGTCTTGCTGGAAGAGATGAAGCCTCAAAAACACTTTTAGGGAAGCATGTGAGGTGTGGTTTGATGTGGCGAGGATGTGGAAGGCGGACCAAGTAAATGGTGGAGTGTGGAAGAAAGAGGAGCGGCAGGTCAGGGCCAGCGGGTTTGAGATGCATACTTAAAACCTGGGGGCTTCCCTGGTGGTCCGGTGGGTAAGAATCCACTTGCCAATGTAGGGGACTTGGCTTTGACCCCTGGTCCAGGAGCTATGATCCCACATGCTGCAACCAAGCCCGTGCACCACAATTATTGAAGCCAGAGGGCTCTGGAGCCAGTGCTCCGCTACAAGGGAAGCCAGGATAATGAGAAGCCCACGCAGGCCACTAGAGAACAGCCCCCATCTTGCCACAACTAGAGAAAGCCGTGCACAGCAATAAAGACTCAGCGCAGCCAAAACTAATTAATTCATTTAAAACCAAAGCCAGGGTCTTCCCAGCAGTCCTGAGGTTTAGACTCCGGGCTCCCGATGCAGGGGGCACGTGTTTGATCCCTGGTGAGGGGACTAAGATCCCGCATGCCCCGGGATGCTGCCGAATGAAAGAACCAGTGAGCAAAACGGCTACCTCTGTGGCTTCACCGGTAACTTCTTCACCTCCTGGGTGACTCGTGACGGAATGCCAGGTGACTCGTCTCATTTCCCCGGTTTAGTCGATGTTCTGAGGGCCTCAGAGGAGCCTGCCCCTGACCGAAGACGGATGCCGCTCAGGTCTCCTCCAGCCCCCAGGAGTGTGGTGCTGAACCCTTTTGGCTGGCCTCCTACCGGGGTTTGTCCTCTCCTGCTAACACAGAGTATTCACCTGCCTGATAACCAAAATACAGGATTCAAGTGATGAAATTTAAACCAGTCTATCCCTGACTACAGAGCCCATGAATTAGGCCTTCCGTTTAACTCTTAGATGACTAGGCTTTCTTCATCACCTTGGCATCTTCCAAGCGCATAACACCAAGTACCTGGCAGGGCCTCAATAAACGCTTGTACAATGACTAAAACAGAGAAGCAGCAGAATCATATTACAGGTCTGTAAAATCTTCTAATTTCTTACCCATTGCTAAGCTTCTCAGGCGGCTCAGCGGTAAAGATTCTGCCTGTAATGTAGGAGCCGCAGAAGATGCGGGTTTGTTCCCTGGGTCAGGATGATACCCTGGAGAAGGAAATGGCAACCCAGTCCAGTAGTCTTGCCTGGAAAATCCCATGGACAGAGGATCTTGGCAGGCTACAGTCCATGGGGTCGCAAAAAGTCAGACATGACTGAAGCAACTTGAGCACCCATTGCTAAAATCATAAAAGAGCACTTTAAAGAAGTTTACAAAGAACTTTATGGAGATGTAATCTGTGTGCCATAAAATTCAGTACTTTTTAGTAAATTTATGGAGTTACACAACCGTCACCACAATCTGGGGCTTCCCCAGTGGATCAGTGGTAAAGAATCTGCTGGCAGTACGGGAAACACAGATGTGGGTTTGATCCCTGGGTCAGGAAGATGCCCGGGGGGAGGAAATAGCTACCCACTCCAGTATTCTTGCCTGGAAATCTCATGGACAGAGGAGCCTAGCGGGCTATGGTCCATGAGGTTGTAAAGAGTCAGACACAACTGAGTGACTAAGCACACACATACACTACAACCTGGTCCTAAGACATTTTTATTCTCTTCAAAAGGCCTCATGCAATAAGCAAAAAGGGCCTACTGTTCAGTTCAGTAGGAGAAGTCAATGGCACCCCACTCCAGTACTCTTGCCTGGAAAATCCCGTGGACGGAGGAGCCTGGTAGGCTGCAGTCCATGGGTCGCAAAGAGCTCGAACATGACTGAGCCACTTTGCTTTCACTTTTCACTGTCATGCATTGGAGAAGGAAATGGCAGCCCACTCCAGTGTTCTTGCCTGGAGAATCCCAGGGACGGGGGAGCCTGGTGGGCTGCCGTCTAGGGGGTCACACAGAGTCGAACATGACTGAGGCGANCCCTTCCCTCTAAGCAAAACTACATAAATACCCCAAGATCTAACTCAATTTTCACCTTCTCTATGAAGATTTCTCTGATCTCCGTCCTACCACACATAAAATGTTAAAAATATTTGTTCCCTCTCTAATACCTCCAATATAACACTTACATTTCATTTCCATTTTCAAAGAATTTGTCACCTAGTGTGAGATGACAAATACACAGCTTGTATTATTCGTGTTGCATTCTCCAGGACCTCTAATAGTGTCTGAAACATAGTAGGTTTTCAAAATTGATTCCTTCCTTTCTTTCTTCCTTTGTTCCTTCATATATTTATTCAACAAATAATTTCAAGTGCCCACTGTTTACCAGGCACTATTTTTAGTGGTGAAAACATAGCTGTGATTATGACATACCCTCTGACATTCTAGAGAAGGAGAGAATAGAAATGTTAAAAGTAAATAATATGTCAGCTAGTGATAAGTGCTGCACATAAAAAAATAAATTAAATAGTCTAAAAGAGGGGGGAAATGGATGACTGGAAAGAAGCCTTCCATTTTAAGGTCAGGGAAAGGCTCTCTAGGGTATCATTTGAGCTTAAACGTCAGCAACAAGAAGAAACCGATTATGTTAATCTCCTGGGGAAGAAGCTTTCAGCCAGAGGACCAATGAGTGAAAAATGCTGACAGAAGAATAAACTTGTTTCGTTTTAGGGACACAGCAACAGGTCGAGTGATTCTGTTGATATCAATCAATGTAAATTTCTCAGCAAGGTTTATTTCTAAAAATACAGTCTTTTTACCATACTAATGTGCTACTGGAACTCAGTGGAGAAATAACTCCAGAAGGACTGACTCATTGGAGAAGACTCTGATGCTAGGAAGGATTGGGGACAGGAGGAGAAGGGGACGACAGAGGATGAGATGGCTGGATGGCATCACGGACTCGATGAATGTGAGTCTGAGTGAACTCCGGGAGATGGTGATGGACAGGGAGGCCTGGCGTGCTGCGATTCATGGGGTCGCAAAGAGTCGGACATGACTGAGCGACTGAACTGAACTGAACTGAACTGAAAGTGGTGTTTCATCAAGAGGACATGACAATTCTGAATGTCTTGGCACATAATAGGAGATCTTCAAAATACGTGAAGTTAAAAAAAAAAAAAGAAAAGAAACTTGAAAGGAGAACCAGATAAATCTACAATTATAGTGAGAAATTCAACTGCTTGTTTCTCAATAATAGATGACCAAAGAGACAGAAAATAAGCAAAGTTAGAAAAGACCTGAAAAATACTACTAATTTAATGGCAATTATTGAATAATCTACCCAACAGCAGGACACACATTTTTTTCAAGTGTAAGTGAAGTATTTACCAAAGTTAACTGTATTATGAGCCATAACATGTCTTAATAGACTTTAAAGGTTTATGTCATATAAACTGTAACCTCTGACCACCATTAAATTAAATTAGAAATAAATAACAAATATCTAGAAAGTCAATAACAAGCTGGAAAACAGGAGGAAATTTAACCTAAATTATGCATAAGGGAGGAAATAATAAAAATAACAGCAAATGTCAGTGAATAAAATTTAAAACACAGTAAACCAATGGAAAAAATCAATGAGACGAAAATGTGGTTCTTTGAGACGATCAATAAATCCGATGAATCTTAAGCCAAACTAATCAGGAAAAAAGAGAAAACGAGAATACCAAAGTACTGATATTAGGATGAGAGAATGAACAACATTTTAGTTCTTACAGATATTAATAAGTTAAAAGGGGAATATTATGACAGAGTCTATGATCATAGATGGTGACTGCAGCCATGAAATTAAAAGACGCTTACTCCTTGGAAGAAAAGTTATGACCAACCTAGATAGCATATTCAAAAGCAGAGATATTACTTTGCTGACTAAGGTCCGTCTAGTCAAGGCTATAGTTTTTCCTGTGGTCATGTATGGATGTGAGAGTCGGACTGTGAAGAAGGCTCAGCACCGAAGAATTGATGCTTTTGAACTGTGGTGTTGGAGAAGACTCTTGAGAGTCCCTTGGACTTCAAGGAGATCCAACCAGTCCATTCTGAAGGAGATCAGCCCTGGAATTTCTTTGGAAGGAATGATGCTAAAGCTGAAACTCCAGTACTTTGGCCACCTCATGGGAAGAGTTGACTCATTGGAAAAGACTCTGATGCTGGGAGGGATTGGGGGAAGGAGGAGAAGGGGATGACCGAGGATGAGATGGCTGGATGGCATCACTGTCTCGATGGACGTGAGTCTGAGAGAACTCCGGGAGTTGATGATGGACAGGGAGGCCTAGGGTGCTGAGATTCATGGGGTCACAAAGAGTCGAACACTACTGAGCCACTGAACTGATGATCATAGATTTGACAAATTACATGACATGGGACTTTTCTTAAATGATAAAAGCTTCCAAATCTCACTCTCATCTCATCTCACATCTCACTCTCATCTCATCTCACAAGAGATGTACTCTTCTTTGGCTTTGATCTTATTTTCTCTTTCCTCAGAAAGGCTTCCATCACAGGGTGTGGTGCTGAGGGAGGAATTTGTTTCTCTTTTTCCTGAAAGACAGCTATTTTGTATGTGGATACTACTCACCACCAAAAAAAAAAAATTCGTGGAGAAAATTTCTGCTTAAGTTTTTTGTGTCAGCTACCTAACCTTTGGGAATAACAGTGGCCACTCCTGGGTCACAATATTCACCCTTTAGGCGAGCATACTGCTTACTGCGATTGGCAGATTCTCAGAGCCACACAGAGTGGTAGAGGGTATTGCCCCCAGTAAAGTAATGCGTGACATCAATGGAAAGGAGGGTGTATTCCACGGGCAAAATCAGCATATGTTCCAAGGAGATCTACAGTTAAAGAATTTCTGTGGGGAAGTTTAAGTGACTTTACAAAAATAAAATTTGAGCAATATCACTGTGAAATTAAGTTGTTGCCTGGGAGTCAGACAAGGTCATATTTTATTTTTCTAGTGAATAGAATTGAAAAAAGAAGCTTACTTCTCTTGGGTTAGATAGGGGTACATTATTAATAAAGTAAAAGTCTTTTCTTTATTGTCATAATACTAATACATAATTAATGTAATGTAAGGACAACCCACTGCAGTATTCTTGCCTGGAAAACACCATGGACAGAGGAGCCTGGCAGGCTACAGTCCATGGGGTTGCTAAGAGTTGGACACGACTGCGTGATTTCACTTTATTTTAAAACATAATTGGGTACAAAACAAACAAAAAATTAAAAAAACTTACATGTCCCCTAAAATGATTATAAAAACATGTTTATAATGTACAAAGGATAATAATGATTAACATACTATTTTCTCTTGGCATTTCTGTCATCCAGAATGCCTGGATTGGTCGTTGCATTTCTTAGTGATTTTAAGTTCCTGATTCACTGCTACTTCCCCAATACTATTACTATTTTAATTATTGGCCACTTCAATAAACATGCAGTAATCCCTCTAATACCTCACCTCTTAGATATATGAACCAGAATTTAATGAGTACCAACTACAATATCCACTAAACATGTTTCCTCAATGTCACTTAAAAAAATTCTCCTGCATTCAGTTAAGGAGTAAGCTCTTCTTCTACAGCCCATTCTGAAAACATCATTGCAGTATCCATCCATAAGACAGCTCTCTGAGTATCTGATGTCTCAGAAGTTATGCTTCTTAAAAGATGTTGAGGGATTGTTAATAAAGTTAATGGTCCATAACACCTAACATAAGAAAACCACATACATTTATGTAGCATGCATAGGTTAGAAAGAATTTGCTTAATCTTTTCTCACAAATGATGAAAGTTCAGAAAGTAAGTGACACTAACTAGATCAGCTATCCTTAATCTCAGCACTATTGATATTTGGGCCCAGATAATTTTTGTTGTAGCAGGCTTTCCTGTGCCCTGTAGGATGTTCAGTAGATTCCCTGGCCTCTACCCACACCATCTGTGAAAAGCAAAGCTGTGTTGGTCATTGCCAGTATTGCTAAATTGCCCCAGTTGAGAAGCACTGGTCTAGAAGCTGATAGAACAGTGACCAAAATGATCTTTTACCTATTTATTAGTAGGAACTTAAATGTATCTTATAAAAATTATTTCCTGAACATGACATACATTTGATACACTTAAACATACAGATATAGAGTCTAGGTATTTCTTAGAAACACCCCAGTGATGGTAGGTTTCTCTGAAAGTGCTGATATGTTGCTATGGCCCAAAGGTTCAATAACTTTATTGAAGTCCTGGATCCAAATATCTATGTGTGTTGACTAAATAAACAATAGAATGGCATCTTTAAACAAATTATTTAAAGCTTTATACCTTCAGTCCAATGACAATTTAGACTCTCCCCAAGAATTAAAAAATTCGTTTCCTGTCTTTAGTGAAGTGGAAAAATGAAAGAATCACTGGAGAAAATGCAATGACTGGACCAGTCAGCCTAGCCCAAATAAACACTTTTATTTCCTCTCCTTTTCTAAAACAAACAGAACTCAACCAAAAGTTTATCTTTTCTTCACTTGGAATTCTATTGTGGTGCTCACATCTCAACAGAAAATGTGAAATGTTAGTGAACAAGCATGCCTTGGTAGGGGAACATAAGGCATTTATTACAAACAAATTCCAAATAATTAGTGGAGGAGATCATGAAATGTTCAGAGGGGGAAAAAGGCTGAATTTCAAACAGAAGGGGGTCTGAGCCATTAATGGGTAATCTGCACGACTTTTGTTAATCCCCTGGGGCTCCTGTTACAGGTGGTTCATATTTCTAAGCAGTGAAGTATGTGAGATGAATGGAAAATTTTTCCTTAACATTTTCCACTACCCAGCCTTAGCATGAAAAACCATATAGCAGATCAGGCAGCTGGTATATTATAACTTCTAGTTCAGAGATACATCACCATCCAGTATTCCCGCCCCTTAGTACTACCCAGAGATTTTCCTTCCTGCATTTCCCTGGTGTAGAATTTCTTTTAGAGAAAGTATGCAGTTAATCTTTAATATAGACTAGAACTGTAATTTACGTTTGAAAAGACTGGAGTACTTGAGTCAATGTTCATATTTGTTAGATCTGAGAAGGAGATTCCATGTTTTAAGAAAAGAGTTTACATGTATTTTACATATAAAATGTCTCAAACCTCTGCCAATAGTTGCAGTAGAGATAAATTAGAAAAATATGGATTGCTTTTCCTATAAATATATCTGAGTTTTTAAAGTCCTGAAGAAGTATGCAGTGAAATGTTTTTAATTTTATTTTAAAAAATTACAAAAATTAATTTAGATGAGGTAGATTGATGAATATGCCAATACGTACAGAATCAAAACAAAAACAAATCAAAACACAAGAGGTGTTTTGCCTGTCCTTGAAACTAGGAAAAGAAAAATATTACACTGGCACTTTCATCTCTCATTTAAATTATGCTCATATTTATTCCTATGAGCCCCTACCACATTCTCTGATTCTAGTGAAGCTAGAATTTTATTTTATTTTAAAAAAGTTTATTAAATATATTAAAATTTTTTTCATTTTATTAAAATTCCACTTTCTTTTTCTGCCTGTGCTGTCTTATTTTCCCTTCCAGAAAGCATTTCAGTCTCCCTTCAGCATAACTTGCCCTATACAACCTTCCTGATTTGAATTAATCAAAAGCTATTTGTTGTCAGTTTCTTAGTATACGTGGGTCTACAGCTTTGCTCCATTATCCGGAGATTTAAATGAGGTACAGCCTGGACCCTAAGCCTGGAATCATTAGAGGAGACCTCAAGGAGCTGAGATGCAAGTAGGACTTTAAAGATATGGGGGATATTTTAATGGGAAAGTAAGACTATAAATAGCGCCAATGTATCTGTTTCTTATGATGTTTCTCCCCTCCACCCCCTTTTCTTTTGGTAATATCAATTTCAAACTTTTTAAGCTTCTTATTAAAAACATAGAAACCATAGTCAAATTCTGCCTGAGTTCTATTAATATATAATCATGGCAACAATTTGCTTGTGAACTATTATCTCCATCTGAAATCTCTTTACTTCTAGTGATTCATTTTCTCCATTGCCACTAAAATTCTTTTGCTGATAGGCACATTATACTACATCACTCCTCTGCCTTAAGGATTTCATTGGCTCTCCTTTCTGTAGAATAGATTTCAAACTCCTTGTTCATTATTTGATCCCCACTCACTCTAACAGTCTCATTTCTCTGCACTCAAGGGCAGAGAATAGTTGTAGGTCCTAAAATGCACTCTGATATTTCACATATCTCTACAATAAAGCTAATGCAGTTCTAAGTATTTTGTGTAAATTAACTCATTCAATGCTAAAGCAAATACTATTTGCATATAAAGTAAATACTATTATATGCATTTTGTAGAAGTAAGAGAGCTGAAGCNCATAAGGCATTTATTACAAACAAATTCCAAATAATTAGTGGAGGAGATCATGAAATGTTCAGAGGGGGAAAAAGGCTGAATTTCAAACAGAAGGGGGTCTGAGCCATTAATGGGTAATCTGCACGACTTTTGTTAATCCCCTGGGGCTCCTGTTACAGGTGGTTCATATTTCTAAGCAGTGAAGTATGTGAGATGAATGGAAAATTTTTCCTTAACATTTTCCACTACCCAGCCTTAGCATGAAAAACCATATAGCAGATCAGGCAGCTGGTATATTATAACTTCTAGTTCAGAGATACAAGATGTGTATAAGAGACAGGTGTGGTGCTGAACCCTTTTGGCTGGCCTCCTACCGGGGTTTGTCCTCTCCTGCTAACACAGAGTATTCACCTGCCTGATAACCAAAATACAGGATTCAAGTGATGAAATTTAAACCAGTCTATCCCTGACTACAGAGCCCATGAATTAGGCCTTCCGTTTAACTCTTAGATGACTAGGCTTTCTTCATCACCTTGGCATCTTCCAAGCGCATAACACCAAGTACCTGGCAGGGCCTCAATAAACGCTTGTACAATGACTAAAACAGAGAAGCAGCAGAATCATATTACAGGTCTGTAAAATCTTCTAATTTCTTACCCATTGCTAAGCTTCTCAGGCGGCTCAGCGGTAAAGATTCTGCCTGTAATGTAGGAGCCGCAGAAGATGCGGGTTTGTTCCCTGGGTCAGGATGATACCCTGGAGAAGGAAATGGCAACCCAGTCCAGTAGTCTTGCCTGGAAAATCCCATGGACAGAGGATCTTGGCAGGCTACAGTCCATGGGGTCGCAAAAAGTCAGACATGACTGAAGCAACTTGAGCACCCATTGCTAAAATCATAAAAGAGCACTTTAAAGAAGTTTACAAAGAACTTTATGGAGATGTAATCTGTGTGCCATAAAATTCAGTACTTTTTAGTAAATTTATGGAGTTACACAACCGTCACCACAATCTGGGGCTTCCCCAGTGGATCAGTGGTAAAGAATCTGCTGGCAGTACGGGAAACACAGATGTGGGTTTGATCCCTGGGTCAGGAAGATGCCCGGGGGGAGGAAATAGCTACCCACTCCAGTATTCTTGCCTGGAAATCTCATGGACAGAGGAGCCTAGCGGGCTATGGTCCATGAGGTTGTAAAGAGTCAGACACAACTGAGTGACTAAGCACACACATACACTACAACCTGGTCCTAAGACATTTTTATTCTCTTCAAAAGGCCTCATGCAATAAGCAAAAAGGGCCTACTGTTCAGTTCAGTAGGAGAAGTCAATGGCACCCCACTCCAGTACTCTTGCCTGGAAAATCCCGTGGACGGAGGAGCCTGGTAGGCTGCAGTCCATGGGTCGCAAAGAGCTCGAACATGACTGAGCCACTTTGCTTTCACTTTTCACTGTCATGCATTGGAGAAGGAAATGGCAGCCCACTCCAGTGTTCTTGCCTGGAGAATCCCAGGGACGGGGGAGCCTGGTGGGCTGCCGTCTAGGGGGTCACACAGAGTCGAACATGACTGAGGCGACTTAGCAGCAGCAGCAGCAGTGCAGTTCAGTTCAGTTCAGTCACTCAGTCGTGTCCGACTCTTTGTGACTCCACGGACTGCAGCACGCCAGGCCTCCCTGTCCATCACCAACTCCCAGAGCTTGTTCAAACTCATGTCCATGGAGCTGGTGACGCCATCCAACCATCCCATCCTCCGACGTCCCCTTCTCCTCCTGCCCTCAATCTTTCCCAGCGTCAGGGTCTCTTTCAATGAGTCAGTGCTATGCAAATAAGCAGCAAGTTCCTCCTGCAGAGCCCGCAGAAGTATAATCGATACTTTGTGATAAACCATCAAGGAAAGAGTATGAAGAAGAACGCAAATGTATTTACATTCTACACTTCACTGCACAGCAGGACTATATACACAACAGTGCATACAGAACACTGTATACACAGAACACTGCATACGCAACAGTGTAACTCAACTATAGTTCCACACAATTTTATAAAGGCTGCACAAGAGTGAATTTTTAAATGAAAGAGACCTACCTGGCGTTCTATCACTGTAGCATAATTATTGCCTTTTTTTTTTATATTCCTTCATGGTCTTTGCCCAAAGGCAGCATCTGTTGCCGCTGTTGTTTGCATAGCCATGTTCTCCCCCTGCGTTTTAGAAGAGCCATTGGTTTCTGTCCTGACACAGAGAGTTTTCAAGGGAGAAATCGTATCAGAGACCCGCTTAGACAGAGCTGGCTAAAATCGCTTTTGGCCGCAGCAAGATTCCTCCTTAAATAACAGCCCCCTTGCCATCCCAGCCTTAGACAGCTGTCGACTGTCATTATAAATCAGGCTGAAAGGGAGAGGGGACAACCTGGAGCTACGAGCAGCTCTAGGGGCTGGCTGCAGACAGCCTGCACAGACGAGCCTGTGGAAGACAGGCCCAGAGAAATTAGAGAATTTAAACTTCATCAAAGGGTGTCATGGGATGATTTCCAGCATATTCTGAAGAAAAGCACAGGTATGGTTTTTCCAGTGGTCATGTATGGATGTGAGAGTTGGACCATAAAGAAAGCTGAGAACCAAAGAATTGATGCTTCTGAACTGTGGTGTTGGAGAAGACTCTTTTTTTTTTTTTTTCCATCTCAGGTGTACATGAGTTCCCAATCTTGAACTGCCCCCCTACCTCCCACCCCATATCAACTCTCTGGATCATCCCCGTGCACCAGTCGCAAGCATCCTGTATCCTGTATTGAATATAGACTGACGATTCATTTCTTACATGATAGTACACATGTTTCAGTGCCANTTTTTTTTTTTTTTTCCATCTCAGGTGTACATGAGTTCCCAATCTTGAACTGCCCCCCTACCTCCCACCCCATATCAACTCTCTGGATCATCCCCGTGCACCAGTCGCAAGCATCCTGTATCCTGTATTGAATATAGACTGACGATTCATTTCTTACATGATAGTACACATGTTTCAGTGCCATTCTCCCAAATCTTCCCATCCTCTCCCTCTCTCTCAAAGTCCAAAAGTCCATTCTATACATCTGTGTCTCTTTTGCTGTCTGGAGAAGACTCTTGAGAGTCCCTTGGACTGCAAGGAGATCCAACCAGTCCATCCTAAAGATTAGTCCTGAATATTCATTGGAAGGACTGATGCTGAGGCTGAAGCTCCAACATTTAGGCCACCTGATGCGAAAAGCTGACTCTTGGAAAAGACCCTGATGCTGGGAAAGATTGAAGACAGGAGGAGAAGGGGACGACAGAGGATGAGATGGTTGGATGGCATCACTGACTCAATGGACATGAATTTGAGCAAGGTCTGGGAGTTGGTGATGGACAGGGAAGCCTGGTGTGCCGCAGTCCATGGAGTCACAAAGAGTCGGACACGACTGGACGACTGAACTGTAGAACTGATAAACACGTGAAGTCACAGCCAAGATGGAGAATGGTCCCATCACAGCATAAAGTTCCTCCACGGCCCTTCGCACACTCCCCTGTCCTCAGCCTCCATCGTGGGCAGTGGCCAGTCTGCTTCTAGTATTGTAGACTAGCTTTCTCTTTTCTGGAATTCCATATAAATGAAAGTATACTGCTGTCTGGATTCTTCTATTCATTATTGTTCTTGAGATTCATTCATATTATTGCATATATTAGTAGCTTTTCCCTTTTATTTACAAGTAACTTTTCAAAAGTATTTCTTTCTTTTATAAAAATGGTGTTTATTTGGCTATGCCAGGTCTTAGTGGCAGCATGTGGGATCATCAGTCTTCGTTGCAGCATGTGTTATCTTTTAGCTGTGGCATGCAGGGAATTTTTCAGTTGTGGCATGTGAACTCCTAGCTGAAGCATGCAAACTCTTCACTGAGGCGTGGGACTCTTAGTTTCAACATGTGGAATATAGTTCCCTGACCAGGAATTGAACCCAGGCTCCCTGCTTTGGGAGGGTGGAGTCTTAGCCACCAGACCACCAAGGAAGTACCAAAAATATATTTTTTAAGAAAACTTTATATCTCCAGTGAAATTAGAAAAATCAATATCAATTACCATAAATGAAAGGAACCATAAACAGGAATACTTTGGAAACAAAGTAACGTTGTTAAAATTCTAGTGAGATACTATTACAGCAAGAGGCACTTCCCCTTCACTTAAAAAAGAAGCTGAGCAAATGGGAGGGGTTAGTGACATATCAAATTAAGATTTTTCCTCCTTGATGTAATCAGAAAGACTGAAAGTTGGAAAGAAATAACATTCGCATTATAGGTGTGTGTGTGCTCAGTCGTGTCTGACCCTTTGCGACCCATAAACTGTAGCCCGCCAGACTCCTCTGTCCATGGGATTTTCCCGGCAAGAATACTGGAGCGGGTTGCTGTTTCCTTTTCCAGGGGATCTTCCCGATCCAGGGATCAAACCCTCATCTCTGCATCTCCTGTGTTGGTAGGTGGATTCTTTACCAGCAGCGCCATCTGGAAGCCCCATTAGACGGTCAATGTTATTTAAGTCTGTGTACAGTCTTACCTACAATTCATACCTCATCGTGGTCTGGGGACACATGCCCCATGCCTCAGGCACCCTCTTTCTCCAGTTAGGAATACATGGAGCTGCACGTAACGGGAAAGCCAGATCGCAGTGGTTTCACCTCGGTGCAGACTAACTGTCCTCAGATGACAAGAAGTGTGGAGTTAGCCAGTGTCCAGGGCTGGAGCAACGCCCCCACCACGTCACCCATACCGCAAGACCGTTTCTCTTCATCGTATGCCATCCTACGGGAGGGTGTCTGTACTCAAGGTCTCAGGATGTTTTTCCCACTCCAGGCACCAATCCCCACTCCAGGCAGGGGGAAGGAGAGAGGTGCATCTCCTTTCTCTTCTCTTCTTGTTTAATCTCTTCTCCCCTTTCTCATTGGTTCACTCTGGTTTTCGTTCGATTAGAGAAGGAATTCAGACAAATGCATGCATTCAGGCTGTCCTGTTAAACAGGAGTTGAATGCTTACATTTTGCTAAGAGAGGTCTGAGACCAGAAAGGCCTTCCACCCACACGAACTGGAGAAAGCTTTCAAATGTGGGAGAGATGGAAGTAATCTTGGACTGGTCAGCCTCCCGGGAAACCCCAGCCAGCCTACTTTGGCAAGTGGCCCCTAATCACTGCCTGAGAGGCGATGAGGATGAGGGTAGATGGTCAGAATGGGCATCATCAAAAAATCCACAAACAAGAAATGCTGGAGAGGGTGTGAAGAGATGGAAACCCTCCTACACCGTTGGTGGGAATGTAGATTGGCACAGCCACTGTGGGGGTTCCTTAGAAAATTAAATCAGAGCTACCATGTGGCCCTGCAATCCCACTCCTGGGCATATATCTGGGTAAAAACATGACCCCCCAGTGCTCATTGCAGATCTGTTTACAATAGCCGAGACATGGAAACAGCCGAACACCTGTCGACAGGGGACTGAATGAAGGAGATGTGGTGCGTATAGACGATGGAGAATAACTCAACCGCTAAAGAGAGTGAAATAGCGCCATTTGCAGCAACATGGCTGGACCTAGACAGCGTCACACTGAGCGAAGCCAGACAGAGAAGGAGAGATATCCTTAAGACATCCTGTACATGTGGAAAGAGAAGTGATACAAATGAGCTTAGTTACAAAAGAGAAAGGGACTCACAGACTCAGAAAATGAAGTTACACTTGCCGAGGGGGGAGGGGTAGTGAGAGACTCTGGGAAGGCCATGCACACATTGCTCTATTTAAAACAGATGACCAACAGCGACCTACTGTATGGCGCGGGGAGCTCTGCTCAACGTTCTGCGCCAGCCTGGGTGGGAGGGGAGTCCCAGCGAGGATGGATGCGTGCAGATGTGTGGTCGAGTCCCTCTGTTGTGCACCTGGACCTGCCACGGTGCTGTGAACTGACTGTACTTCAGTACGAAACAAAAAGACAGAAGCCTCTACTTCATCTCCAGAAGGCCCAGCCCTTCACTCCTCTCAGCCCCTGGCCCCCAGGAACTATCGTAATTCTTACCCCGATTTCTAAAACCAAAAATTTCCTGTTATTGGCTACGCTCAGGGCAGCTACTTACTGCTCAGTCAGCAAATGTGACGCCTTACAAAGTGGGCCTTTCTTAGCACTCACATTAATCATAATCCTGAACACATATTTCCCTCCAGCCTAGAAACCATCAGTTCATGTTAACGTTTACTATTTTAAAGTACGGACAATTTAAAGCAAGAAAATTAACAGTTGACAGGCAAAGATAAGAACTAAGACTTAGTGATCATTCTTGAACCCTTTTCATTTCTTTCCTTCTGGTGAATGTGGAATTTCTTACCTGGATTTTAGGGAGGGTGCTTATATCTAATTATGGAGTGGGGTTTGATCCCAATGATTAAATCATCGGCAAAAGACTCTTTCCACCATTTCGTGGCAACTTCCACATCACAGCAGTAGTCTTCTTTAAAGGTGAAGGATATGACCATATAATACGACCATAGTACACTTGACATAATTATTTGACTTATTATAACTATCAGGTATTATCAAGAAAAGAAGAAAAATCTAGATTGTAACTAGTGTGAGAGCACAATGTATTCTTGCCTGAGAAGTTCTCTAGTCCGGGCTCAACACAGAAGGTGGGTGGAAAGTGAATTTTCTGTGTATTACTGCCATCTGCTGCTGCATGAATCCGGAAGGCATTTTGCAGGTCGCAGACAGAAAGACGAGCTAAAAAAAAAAAAAGTCAAAGCTCATTTCGTTGACATTAACTATTTTTTTTTTGCTAAACCTTTGGCATAAGTATCTTCATTAATTTTTTTCCTGTGATCCCTGGATGTCATAAAATATTCGTGAAGGACAAGAAGCTTCCATCTGGTCATTTGTCTATTTCCCATCATGCAACGATATTCATTTTGAATATCAGTTTGTGTTAAGCTGTTTAAAATCCAGGAAAATAATAAGGCGATATGTTGCTTTTTGTAACACTCTGCTGTATAGCTCACATAACGTTACAACTCTTTGAAAATTATGAAAATAACTCAACCTAAGTTATTTGGAATAGCTACTTAAGGGATTTATATAATGAAAGTGAAAGTAGCTCCCTCGGCTGGTCCGATGGTAGTGGGTTACCAGAACTTATTAACGTTAGTGTCACTAAAGTTGGTATACAACCCCCCACTGCTAAATTTGACTGGCTTTTTACTATTTGAGTTTGTATCCAACTTAAAAAAAAAAAAAACTTTGCAAAATATTCCCTTTGGAGGAAAAACATCCTTAAGTAAGTGTACTTATAACAACTAGGAACAATACCATTCTTTTTCTAAGTTTTGTAACAAGTGTATAATTTTTTTAAAAACCAGAAATGCTCTTTTGCAGGTATGATCCTTTCATTTGTACTTAGCCTGAATGGCAATTTCCTGCAGCTATGGGGATTGGGGCACATCTCTCACGTAGTAGCCATTGGAGATGGTATCAGTACAGCTTTACTGCCAAGGGTTAAACCTTCATGGCGGTGTGTCCAGAGCTCTTTTTTGCTCAGAAGGGAGGAGCAGTTTTCGAGGGACCCAGTACAGTCTGGCCTGATCATCTGCTCACAGGACCAAGGTTCTCCTTGCCGTCATGGTTAACTGCTGTTTGAGCTGCAAATTCATATCAATGATCTATCTCTGTAAGCATTTCTAACTAGGGTTTAGGGATGAGAGCTCAGGTGAAGGGCAAAATGAGAAATCCACAAGTCTTTCCTTAACCCTGTTCTATTATATTTTGTGGTTATTATTGTTTAGTCGATAAGTTGTGTCCAACTCTTTGAGACCCCATGGACTGTAGCCTTCCAGGTTCCTCTGTCCATGGGATTCTCCAGGCAAGAATACTGGAGTGGGCTGCCAGGCCCTCCTCCAGGGGATCTTCCCGACCTAGGGATCAAACCTTTATCTCCTTCATTGCAGGTGGATTCTTAGCCCTAGAGCCAGGGAAGCCCTCTATTACATCTGCTTTAGTTCAAAGTAGTGATGAACATTTTTTTAAATAATAAAACCAGCATAATCTTTCCTTTCTCAAGAATGAGGTTGGCCATTGGAGCAAAGCAAAGAAAATAACAGGGATGTTATTACTTCCCAAAACTCCTGATAATGGAGGGAATAGTACATACACCTTTTCCTTTTTTCCACAGTGGAGGGAAGGGCAATGTTTGGTGGTTGAGTCTCTGGAATAGAAACAGCTTGAGTCTCCAGAAACAACCCTTAAGATGACCTGGTCCAAACCCAACATGATCTCAACTGAAGGACAAAGTGACAGGAAACAAAGAATTAAAGCAAATATTTGGATAATTGAGGCAGCATTCCCAAATCCTTTACCCCTTGTATCTGAATTGTGCTTTCTTAGTTGCCTGGATCATGGCCTCTGCTCCTGAGTGTGTATGTGTGTGTGTGTGTGTGTGTGCATGTGTATAGGGTGAGAGTTCCCAAGACCAGCACAGCAAGAGCAGTGTGCACACCTTAGGGACCTGCGGTGGAGTGTGATCATGGCACCCGAGCTGCTTCTCCTCTCCAGGGTCCGCTGAGGACTAATAATCGTGTTGATCTGAGTATCAAATGTCTGGCTCTCCAGGGACAGGATGGAAATTGATCCCTTGGAGAGACTATCCTTCTAGGGCCCACCTCTCTGACTGCCCTGCCCCATCACTGAACCCCCAACCACTGCCTCTGGCAAAAATCACCCTACCTTTCCCTCTGGGCAGAATCCCCCGCGCCAGCTTCATCTAGCTGCCTGTTGCCTCATATTCTCCTTCTCCATCCCCATTTCTGGCTCCCCAGCTAGACAGGGAGTGTTTCCCAAGTCCTTCATCCATGCAGTCCCAGCACCCGACCAACCCCCACATCACAGATCCATAGCAAGTGTTTGGGGAATGAATGAACAACGAAGTGATTAACCTTGATTGAAAATTACTGAGGGTAATACACAAAAGTTTCCAGCCTCGGTCTCGAAGTCAGCTTTTCCGTCATGGGTGGGTGAAGGAGGCTTAGGGCCCCTCCCGGAGCTGGAGCAGGTGTTGGTGAATAATGGGATTCGGGGGAGGCGGGGGCCGGTGAGGAAACGACCGAAGGGAAATTGACAGAAACTGATGCTGCCGAAGGACTGGCTCCTAAGACCAGACGTGTGCGCACAAAGCCCTCCTCTGAGCCCACTCTCTCATGAGCAGCCCACAGAAGCACCTTCGCCAGCTCCTCCCGCCTTCTGGAAGTGGGGGCAGGCCTCGACACTGTTTCCTATCGGCCCGGACCCTCAGTCGGGGGCCCCTGTTCGCTCCGTGAGCTGCACTTGTCCCCAGAAGGGTTCGCTCACAAGCCCCGCGTCCGTGCTCTCGTCTTCACCCCCAGTCCTCGCTGCACTTATCTCTAGAATAAAAGCCACTCAGAAAGGGGGTGTGTGCCTCAGTTTTCAGCTCTCCTGCTCCATGGAAGCTCTGCGGGACACTTCTCAGTGAGGCGCTCACGGGCCTTCCCCCAGGAGCAGTGTGTTTCCTTTCCTCCTTGGCTCCTGCAGGATGCGGTCGTTTGCTCCCCGATGCACCAGGGAGCGAACAGCAGAGGTTGCACAGGGAAGAGACAGAGGCGGCTCCGGAAGGCTGGGATCCTCTGCAGTAGCCCGCGACGTCCCGGCAGCATCTCCTCGCTGCGGGTGAGCGATGCTCCAGAAAGAAGGGATCCTCTGCAGTAGCCCGCGACGTCCCGGCAGCATCTCCTCGCTGCGGGTGAGCGATGCTCCAGAAAGAAGGGATCCTCTGCAGTAGCCCGCGACGTCCCGGCAGCATCTCCTCGCTGTGGGTGAGCGATGCTTCAGAAAGAAGTCTGCGGGGGTTCTGAGCATCGAAGCCTACGCGTCAGTTCTTAGCAGTCCCTGGTCGCAGGGGACAGAGGGCACCTCCCCAGTAGCTGGGAGCAGGCCCATCACGGTCACCACTGTCCCTTGCAAAAAGACCCTGAGGCAGTAGCCTGAAGAGCATCTGACGGATGTTGGGTAGCAGCTGCCAGTCCCTAGCCGCCCCACAGCAGACCAGCCCTGTTTCATCCATTTGTCCATCCTAGGAGTTCACCCCATCCTGTCTCATCCACTCCCTCCAAAGATTATTTTGAAGCAAATCCAAGACATCATATTTTCTTCAACTGCAAATATTTCAACATAAATTTACAAAGGAAGATCACTCTCTTGAAAAACATAACCACAATACTATGCCCTACCTATTTAACATGGGCTTCGTTGGTTGCTCAGTGGCAAAGAATCTGCCTGCAATGTAAGAGACGTGGGTTCGATCCCTGGGTTGGGAACTTCCCCTGGAGAAGGAAATGACAACCCACTCCAGTATTCTTGCCTGGAGAATCCCACGGACAGAGAAGCCTGTGGCAGGCTACAGTCCATGGGATTGCAAAAGAATGGCACACACCTTAGCGAAAGAAAGAAACAAAAAAATTAACAACAGTTCCTTAATGTCATCCAATACACAGCCTTGGTATTTCCCTGGCCATCTCATAATTTTTGTCCAGGTTGTATTTTGAATTTGGANAGAGAAGCCTGTGGCAGGCTACAGTCCATGGGATTGCAAAAGAATGGCACACACCTTAGCGAAAGAAAGAAACAAAAAAATTAACAACAGTTCCTTAATGTCATCCAATACACAGCCTTGGTATTTCCCTGGCCATCTCATAATTTTTGTCCAGGTTGTATTTTGAATTTGGATCCAAGTAAGATCCATACACCGTAATTGGTTAGCATGTCTCTTAATTCTCTGTAAAAAAAAAAAAAAAATGTAAGAGTCAACTTCCTAAAGTATACAATTGAGTTCATTTTCATATAGTCACAAAGTTATGCAGCCTTCACCACGATCAAACACCAGAACATTTTCTTCACCCACATCCTTCAGCAAACACTCCTCTTTTTCCCTCCCACCCAGCAACCACTAATCTACCTTCTGTCTCTTAATTCTGTTTTAATCTGTAGGCGTCTCCTCTTTCTCTGTCTTATGCAATTTTACTTGCTGAGGAAACTGGGTCATTTGACTGCAGAGTTTGCCCAGGCTGACTTTCCCAGGTTGCTTCCCTGGGGTGTGGTTTACAATGTTCCTTTGTTCTGTGTCTGCTGTAAATGGATAATGAGATCTGGAGTCTTGAGCAGATTCAAGTCGGATTGGGGGGCAGGTATTGTAACTGTCTATAAAGAAGCACATGATGTCAGTATTAACAGTTGTTGATAATTGTTGCCCAAATCCATTAATTCACCAGGGGTCGCACAACAGTGAGGTTTTAATTCTATTGTCCCTTCTCATCTGTGAGTTGGCATGTCTCTGCAAAGAGGAACTTTCGTTCAGCAGCTAGGAGGTTACTCTGAGGTGCAGTGTGTTGAATAAAAGCAGGGTAAATGTTTGAATCTTTTCCTCTGTTATGTTTGTGAAAATTATGGGTTGGCTCCCAAGTGTTCGCCAAAGCTGATCAGTGAGAGTTGGCTGTCTGGGTTTATTTTCGATAGTATCATTAAAAATTGTGCATTTAAAAACCCATTATAGGGACTTCCCTGGCTGTCCAGTGGTTGAGACTCCACACTCCCAATGCAAGAGGCCTGGGTTGGATCCTGGGTCAGGGAACCAGATCCCAGGTGCCACTATTAAGAGTTTGTACGCTGCAACTAAAGATCCTACGTGCTGTAGAGAAGATTGGAGATCACACCTACCGCAATTAAGATCCAGCAAAACCAAATAAATAAACATTTTTTAAAATCCATTATAAATATGTGAAAAGTAGAATGGGTCCAGATTCTGGAGAACCTTAAAATCTGGCAGAAGAGCATAAATTATGGCATTCAGGGAGCAGTGTTAATTTCTGACTGAGGTGTTATCCAGTAAAAATGGTGTTGAAGGAATAAGATTAGAATAGGAACCAAAAGAGAGGATGTGGAGTAAAGGAATCCTTCCTACACTGTTGGTAGGAATACAGGTTGCTATAGCCATGATGAAAAACAGTACAGAGGCTCCCCAGAAAACTAAAAATAATATTGCCACATGGTCCAGCAATCTCACTCCTGGGCATATATCAGACAAAACTCTAATTTAAAAAGCTACATGCACCCTTGTGTTCCCAGCAGCACCATTCACAATAGCCAAGTCATGGGAACAAATTAAATGTCCATCAACAGATGAATGAAGAAAGACATGGTACATGTATACAATGGAATATTACTCAGCCACAAACAAGAACGAAGTGATGCCATTTGCAATGACATAGATGCAACTGGAGATTATCGTCCTAAGTGCAGTAAGTCAGAAGGAGAAAGACAGATACCGTGTGATGTCGCTTGTATGTGGAATCTAAAATATGACACAAATAGACCTATCTGCAAAAGAGAAACTGACTCACGGGCATGGAGAACAGACTTATGGTTGCCAAGAGGGAGGGGGTTGGAGAAACGATAGAGTGGGAGGTCAGGGTTAGCAGGTGTGTGCCATTATATAGAAAATGGATAAATAATAAGATCCTATGGTATAGAATGAGAAACGATATTCTATATCCTGTAAATATTGGATATTGGGTATTTAAATCTCTCTCTCCCTGGACAAATCTCTTCACACTGTTGGCTTCAGCCCTGCCCATCTATGAGATCTGATTTTCCCACATGAACAACTCACTCTAACCTCAAGGTTTCCAGTCCAATCTCATCATCCTGACCATCTCCAGAACTGTGTCCCTCATTCAGAATCTGGATAGCCATCCAGAGTCAGGCTGGATGAGGAGGGAATCCCAGCCAAAGGTGCCACCATGGTTGGGTTGGGTTAAGGACAGGGAGAATTGAGACACCACTAGATTTATCAAGCTGAGGAAGTAGTGACTCCAGAGAGAGGACAGGGATTTGGAGAAAGCCAAGCTCTTAGGTGCAGAATTCCATATTCACGGGATATTGAATATAGATTCCAATGCTATACCAAAATGGAAGAGAATATTTTTTTTAAAAAAAAGTGTATATATGGACAGCTACAAAAATTAACACAACATGGGAAACCAATTTTACTTCACTTTAATAAAAGATATTGAAAAGGCAGGAGGGGGCAAGACAGACTTGGGGTGAGGGTAGGAGATGAATGAACAACTCACAGGGGTCAGAAAGGACCTGCTGCAGTAACTTAATGAGAGAATAGCTGAACAAGGTCAGCAATGAGAAATAAAGGGCATGCCTTCTGAAGAACAATTCAGAAGCTGCGAGGGATTGACAGGGCGTGGGGGGACACGGACGCTCAAGGGGGCAGACAGAAAGGCTCATTCCTTGACCGAAAACAGGGAACTTGGATGAGGGAGACAGTTCTGGAGATGGTCAGGACGACGAGATTGGAACCAGAAAGGTTGAGGCTAGAGTGAGATGTCCGTGTGGGAAGACCAGATCTCATAGGTGAGCAGGGCTGAAGCCGCCAGTGAGATGGAGAAGGAAACACGGCCCTGCCCAGGGTTAGACAGGACAAGGAGGGAGTCCCAGCTAAAGGTGCCACCATGGTGGGGGTGGGTTAAGGAGGGTGAGAATTGAGACGGCCGCTGGATTTATCAAGACAAGGAAGTAGTGACCCCGGACAGAGGATGAGGGGTTGGAGAAAGCCATGCTCGTAGGTGTGGAATTCCATCAACTGCGGGAACTCCATCCATCGCTTGGACCAGAATGCCAGCGAGTGTCACAGCAACACCAAAAGGACAGGCTGAGTGCTGAGTCCACCGGTCTCCCAGGGCTGCCAGCAAAGAGCCACATGGGGCGGGGGGCGGGAGGGAGGGCGGCTAAAACAACAGAAACTGACCACCTCAAAGGTCTGGAGGCCGGAGGTCCGGAAGAGGTCAGCAGCGCCGGGTTCCCATTGACTCCCGAGAGGAGGGTGCTTGCTCCCTGCTGCCCGGCTTCAGGTGCCGGTTGCTCGGCTGACCTTGGCTTCTCTGCCTGCAGCTGCGCTTCCCCTGTCTCCGCCTGTCACCGCGTGGTGACACGTGGTGGCTGCCCCATGTGAGTCTGGTCTTCACACAGCATTGTCCCCCCTTCTTATCAAGACATCAGTCATATGGGATTAAGGGCCAACCCGACTCCTGTATGACTTCATCTTAACTTGACTAATTGCATCTGCAATGACCCTATTCGCAAATCAGGTCACAGTCACAGATGCCAGGCTTAGGACTTCAACATGTTTTGGGAGACACCTTTCAACCCATAACAGGGAACCAGGGGCAAAGCAAGAGGAAGTTGCTGAATGACCAATAGGGAGGTCTGGTGGCCGGGCGCCCTCTGCTGGCCAACTCTTGGACATGCGCTGTTCACTCTGGGAGGGGGCCTCTGTTTGGCTCCAATGCAATCAGTCTTTCCCCAAACAAGATAGACGCACAAGATTCCACTCAGTTCACTGTAACCATAGCCCGGTTCTGCTGCCCCAAGCTGACACTCAAATTTTTCCATCGTATTATAAGACAGTTGGGCTTCCTTGGTGGCTCAGTGGTAAAGAATCCGCCTGCCAATGCAGGAGACTAGGGTTCAATCCCTGGGTCAGGAAGATCCCCCTGGAGAAGGAAATGGCAACCCACTCCGGTATTCTTGCCTGGAGAATCCCATGGACAGAGGAGCTTGGTGGGCTACAGTCTATGGGGTTGTAAAGAGTAGGACATGACTCAACGACTAAACTACAACTTAAGAAAGTTCCTTTTTAAAAAAAAAATTTTATATTGGAGTATAGCCAATTAACAATGTTGTGAGAGTTTCAGGTGAATAGCAAAGTGACTCAGACATACATATACATGTATCCATTCTCCCTCAAACTCTCCACCCACCCAGGCAGCAATGTAACATTGAGCAAAGTTCCCTGTGCTATACAGTAGGTCCTTGTTGGTTATCCATTTTAAATACAGCAATGTTACAAAATAGTTCCTTGGTTTATGCTCATTGATAGGTTGATTTCTAACAGGGGAACTTTTTTTTCTAATTTCCTTCCTTCCAAGAGTTTAGAAGACATCTCACTGTTACCCCCAGGTACCACTGACATTCATAACTCAAGAGTACAATTGAAAGATGGAAAATTAATGTCAATGTGCCCAGCAAGGCAAACAGCTGGCTTTTAGAGAAAAACCAGCTTCATGGCCAGAACCCTGCAGACAGTGAGCTTTATAGTCTTGGCTCTGGTTGAAACTCAGTGAATTTCTTACTCAGAGTGCTTTGGTTTCTCTTTATTTGAAATTAATTTTTTTAATTGAAGGATAATTGCTTTACAGAATTTTGTTGGTTTCTGCCAAACATCAACATCAATCAGCCATAGGTATACATATGTTCCCTGCCTTGGTTTCTTAACTGCAAGAGGATGACTTCTGTGATATCCACTCACAAATCGTCTTACACCAAAGTAGCTAAGAACCCAACACAACTGAGAGACTTCACTTTCACTTTTCACTTTCATGCATTGGAGAAGGAAATGGCAACCCACTCCAGGGTTCTTGCCTTGAGAATCCCAGGGACAGAGGAGGCTGGTGGGCTGCCGTCTATGGGGTCGCACAGAGTCAGACTTGACTGAAGTGACTTAGCAGCAGCAGCTAAACAGTGGTTAACCTTGAGTGGGCCTATTTTAAAAAAAAATTAATATAAAGACAAACTTTGTAGAACAGTTTGAGACTTACAGACTATTGTGAAGACCGTACAGAGAATTTCCATCAGCCCCACACCCAGGGCCCCTATTATTAACATAAGACATTGGTAGGCTATACGTGTCACAATTAGTGAACCAACATTGATACGTTCTTGTTAACTAAAGCTCCTACATTCTTACTGGCTAGAGTTCCTACCCTTTCATGGATCACATCCTAGTCATGGCAAAGGGGCTTGCATAACTCAATAAAGCTATGAATCACGCCCTGCAGGGACAACCACGATGGATGGGTCACAGTGGAGAGTTCTGACAAAACGCGGTCCACTGGAGGAGGAGGTGGCAACTACTCCAACAGTCTTACTGCAAGAACCCCGTGAACAGTATGAAACAGCAAAAAGGTATGACACTGGAAGGTGAGCCCCCTGGGGTCAACAGCTGTTCAATATGTTACTGGGGAAGAGTCGGGGGCAATCACTAATAGCTCCAAAAAGAATGAAGCAGCTTGGCCAAAGTGGAAACAACGCCCAATTGTGGATGTGTCTGGTGGTGAAAGTAAAGTCTGATGCTGTAAAGATCAATATTGCATAGGAACCTGGAATGTTAAGTCCACGAATCAAGGTAAACTGGAAGTGGCCAAACAGGAGACGGCAAGAGTGAACATCAACATTTTAGGAATCGGTGAACTAAAATGGATGGGAATGGGTGAATTTCATTCAGATGACCATTACATCTATTACTGTGGGCAAGAATCCCTTAGAAAAAATGGTGCAGCCCTCATAGTCAACAAAAGAGTCCGAAATGCAGTACTTGGGTGCAATCTCAAAAATGACAGAATGACCTCAGTTTATTTCCAAAGCAAACCATTCAACATCACAATAATACAAGTCTATGCCGAAACCAGTAATACCAAAGAAGCTGAAGCTGACTAGTTCTATGAAGACCTACAAGACCTTATAGAACTAACACCAAAAAGATGTCCTTTCCATCATAGGGAATCACAATGCAAAAAAAAGTAGGAAGTCAAGTGATACCTGGCGTAACAGGCAAATTTGGCCTTGGAGTACAGTATGAAGCAGGGCAAAGGCTAACAGTGTTTTACCAAGAGAAAGTACTGGTCATAGCACACACTCTTTTCTGACAACCTGTGAGACAACTCTACACATAGACATTGCCAGATGGTCAATAACAAAGTCAAATTGATTATGTTCTTTGCAGCCAAAGATGGAGAAGCTCTATACTGGCCTTTGACTGTGTGGATCACAACAAACTGTGGAATATTCTTAAAGAGATGGGAATACCAGACCACCTTATCTGTCTCCTGAGAAACCTGTATGTGGGTCAAGAAACAACAGCTAGAACCAGACATAGAACAACTGACTGGTTCAAAACTGGGAAAGGAAGACGACATATATTGTCATCCTGTTTATTTAGCTTATATCCAGAGTCCATCATGTGAAATGCTAGGCTGGATGAATCACAAACTGGAGTCAAGATTGCTGAGAGAAATATCAACAGTGTTAGAATATGCAGGTGATAGCACTCTAAAGGCAGAAAGTGAAGAGGAACTAAAGAGCCTCTTGGTGAGGGTGAGAGAGGGGCGTGAAAAATCTGGCCTGAAACTCAACATTCAGAAAACCAAGGTCACGCCGTCTGGTCCCATCACTTCATGGCAAGTAGAAGGGGGAAAAGTGGAAGCAGTGACAGATTTTTCTTGGGCTCGAAAATCACTGTGGACAGTGACTGCATCCATGAAATTAAATGACACTTGCTCCTTGGAAGGAAAACGATAACAAACCTAGACAGCCTATGAGAAAGCAGAGACATCACTTTGCCAACAAAGGTCCATATAGACAAAGCTATGGTTTTTCCAGTAGTCATGTGTGGATGTGAGAATTGGACCATAAAGAAGGCTGAGTGGTAAAGAACTGATGTTTTCAAATTGTGGTGTTGGAGAAGACTCTTGAGAGTCCCTTGAACAGCAAGGAGATCAAACCAGCCAGTCCTAAAGGAAATCAACCATGAGTATTTGCTGAAAAAACCTGATCCTGAAGCTGAAGCTCTAGTACTTTGGCTACCTGATGCCAAGAGCCGAATCATTGGAGAAGATCCTGATGCTGGAAAAGAATGAGGGTAGGAGCAGAGGGGACGACAGAGGATGAGATGGTTGGATGGGATAACTAATTCAATGGACATGAGTTTGAGCAGGCTCCAGGAGCTGGTGAGGAACAGGGAAGCCCGGCGTGTTGCAGTCCATGGGGCTTCAAAGAGTCAGACATGACTTAGCTACCGAGCAACAACAAAGCTCCTGCGTTATTCAGTTTTCCCCTAACGTCATTTTTTCTAGTCCAGAATCCCCTCCAGGACGCCCCATTGAGGGTAGTCATCATGTCCCCTGAAGCTGCCCTTGGCTCTAACAGTTTCTCAGAGTGTCCCTGTTTTTGGTGACCTCGACAGATTTGAGGATTGCTTGGTAAATATCTTGCAGAACATCCCTTCATTGGGATTTCTCTGATGTTTTTCTCATGATTGGATCAGCGGTATGAGTTTCATGGGAAAGACCTCAGAAGTGACGTGCTGACATCATATTGTGTCACGGTCACTTACCGTCACTGTGACTTCTTGTTGTTGAGTCAAACTTGAACATTTATTTGGTGGAGCTTGGCCTTGATGAGTTTCTCTTTCCTTTTTCTCTTTCCATACTCTCTACCAGCTGGCTTACTGGTAAAGAATCCGCCTGTCAATGCAGGAGACAGAGATTCAATGCCTGGGTCAGGAAGATGCCCTGGAGGAAGAAATAGCTACCCACTCCAGTCTTCTTGCCTGGAAAATCCCATGGACACAGGAGCGTGGTGGGCTACAGGCCATGGGGTCGCAAAGAGTCAGAAATGACGGAGCACGCATACATTGTTCCCTTGGAATACCAAGTGGGCTTGTTTTTGTGGGGGTTTTTATTTTTGTAATTTTTTCATTGGAGTTTATAGTTGCTTTAACATGTTGTATTCATTTCTACTCTACAGGAAAGTGAATCCGCAATTCATATACATACAGATCTCCTCATTTTTGGATTTCCTTCCCATTTAGGTCACCACAGAGCATTGAGTAGAGTTCCCCGTGCTTACAGTAGGTTCTCGTTAGTCACCCATTTCATGCATAGTATCAATAGTGTATGGGGCTTCCCAGTGGTAAAGAATCCGCCTGCCCGTGCAGAAGACACAAGAGACTCAGGTTCGATCCCGGGGTCAGGAAGATCTCCTGGAGGAGGAAGTGGCAACCCACTCCAGTGTTCTTGCCTGGAGAATCCCATGGACAGAGGAGCCTGGCGGGCTACAAGTCCGTGGGGTCGCAAAGAGTCGAACACGACTGAGCGTGCACACACGGCGTGGCGTATCAGTAGCCTGTATGTGTCAATCCCAGTCTCTCAGTTCACCCATCTGCTCCTTTCCCCTTGGTACCCTAGGGGTTTTAAATGCCGTTTACATTTTAATCCCTGTATCCCTCTGGCGGCTGACTTCCCTTGGTGACAACAATCCACGTGTGCACACACACAGCACCCCCACAGCACACACTCCCCTCCGTTCGCCGCGGCAGACACCTCCGCAGGACAGTTTCTCCCTTCCCGGGCACAGCTCGCTCTTGCGTCTTGCAGTCGGTCTGCATTGCCCTATGAAGAAATACCCTCAGGAGGTAAGATCGCGGCAAGTTTCTGTGACCTGAGTGATGAGGCTGTGAGGTGCTGCAGGGGGTTTGTTTGGTTGCTTTAGTGCCATCAGCTGTGACACGTGCAGCAGCTAATCACCACATCAATCGTCTATCGCGTAATTACCACCTCGGCTGAAACATCAGAGCCTGCTAGCAAGTGTCATTAGGCTTAAATTGGATCCCTGGGCAATGTTCTAATTACGATATTTGAATTTTTTTAATGAACTCATAGAAAGATGAGTTTCACGCTGTAATTAGTGATTTCCTCCTATTGGACAGGAAGATGTACAATGCACCCTTGGAATAAATGATCATTCTCTCCTTGAAGGACTAAGGTGGGCTAATGTGTGTGATTAAAGTAATTACATCTTGCTTCTTACTAGAATATACTTGATTCTAATTATTATATATTACGTACAATATATTCATAAATATATTTATATATTTAAGTAACTAGAGCATATTATACGGTTTCCCAGGTAGCATGGCAGGTAAAGAATCCACTTTGCCAAGTTCGATTCCTGGGTGGGGAAGATAGTATTCTTGCCTGGAAAATCCCATGGACAGAGGAGACCGGCGGGTACAGTCCAAAGGGTCGAAAAGAGTCAGACACGATTGAGCATGAGCGATGTCTTCAGGATTGCCGCGATGAACATTTCCCTGCCTCTGCGCACCTCCCCTGACCCTACCTTGACACTATGTCCTCACCCTGACACTGTGGGCACCGTGCACACCGAGCTGTCTTCCACTGTCCATCTGAAGCTTCCAGGGGTCTGGGCCCGTCTCCTATGACTCTCCCAGAGTCTCTGAGAGAGGCAGGTGTTGGCACAACCAAGGCGGGCCAAGAGCTTGTCTTGGCTGAACTGACTTCTATGTAGACTTTCCACCTGAGAGCCAAAGCTTTTTACTTTACTTCCAACAGATGGCGCCAGAGCTCAAGCGGTCATCCCATCTCCTTCTAGTCCACTGACTGCTGCCCTTGCCCTTGTTCTAAGGAATTTTTGTCCTTTTCATTATAGGGGACTGGNAGCTGAGGAAGAGATGGCTGGATGGCATCACTGACTCGATGGGCGTGAGTCTGAGTGAACTCTGGGAGTTGGTGATGGATAGGGAGGCCTGGCGTGCTGCGATTCATGGGGTCGCAGAGTCGGACACGACTGTGCGACTGAACTGAACTGAACTGAGGAAGACCTTTAAACTCACCCTGTCTGGTTTATGCAAAAGCAGTGAGAAGGCTGGAAAAGCCAGTAAGAAAAGGGGTGTGGCTAAGAAGAATCAGGAAGACATGATTTAAAATAGTTGATCAACCTGAGAAGTAGAGAAATGCAGGACTTTGCAGTTTTTAGGGAAATGCTTGAATTGGACACCAGAAAGGAAAGTAGATAAAGGGCCCCAGGACCAGACACCAGAGGAAGGAAGGGGCTTCCTCACCTCATCAGGAATCAGGTGGCTGTGAGCAGAATCATTCAGACCCAAAACCCATACTGAAAAAGACCCAAGAAACAACTCTACCCAGGACCTGGGACTCCCAGGAGAGAAGCACCAGCAGGGCAATGTGCTGGGGTGGTGGGCACACCACCCACCAGGCTCAGGCTTTAGGGCGCTGTCTGAGGAGACCTAAAAACAATCAGAGAACCAACTAGAAGGTGGCCTGCTGCTTCTCAGCACCAGGCACTGGCAATTTTAAACAATGCCAGCCACAAAATGCTTCTCTCCCGAAATCTGCTGTTGATTCAAGTTCTAAAACACTGCTGGCAGCTACTCTTGAATTTAACAAGATAACCTACAGGTGTGGAATTAGCACATTTAAAAATATTATTTTTATTTATTTGTTTTGGCTGTGATGAGTCTTCATTGCTGGCACAGGCTTTTCTCTTGCTGCTGCGAGCGGGGACTACTCCCCGGTTGCAGTTCGCAGGCTTCTCACTGGGGTGGCTGCTCCTACTGCGGGGCACAGGCTCTAGATACGAGGGATTCGGTACTTGTGGGCTCAGCAGCTGTGGTTCCCGGGCTCTGGAGCACAGGCTCAACAGTCGTGAACGGGCTTAGTTGCTCTGCAGCATGTGGAATCTTCCCAGACCAGGGATGGAACCCATGTCTTCTCCATTGGCAGGCAGATTCTTTACCCCTGCACCACCAGGAAAGTCCCTGGAATTAGCACATTTTAAGTGTTTTCTTTAACACATATTATGTGCTACATGGGAGTTAATTTGGAGTACTCCCAGACATACAGTCAACCAATACATGTAGACTCAGCCCAAGCATCTGTCAGACAAAATTCTTCTGATTCCCCAGGATTTACTTTATTACAAATGAATCACTGACTGACATCCATTGGCTACTTCATTCAGAGGGTGAATTAACATTCTTCGCAAGCTCACAGGAGACATTCACCAAGGTTGACCAGATCCTGGGTTACAAAGTACACCATAATGAATTTCAAAGAATAGAAATCATAGAAGGGCTGCTCTCAGACCACAACAGAATTAAGCTAGGAATCAGTAACAGAATGCTGCTGCTGCTGCTGCTGCTGCTGCTGCTGCTGCTGCTGCTAAGTCACCTCAGTCGTGTCCAACTCTGTGAGACCCCACAGACGGCAGCCCACCAGGCTCCCCCGTCCCTGGGATTCTCCAGGCAAGAACACTGGAGTGGGTTGCCATTTCCTTCTCCAATGCATGAAAGGGAAAAGTGGAAGTGNTGCTGCTGCTGCTGCTGCTGCTGCTGCTGCTGCTGCTGCTAAGTCACCTCAGTCGTGTCCAACTCTGTGAGACCCCACAGACGGCAGCCCACCAGGCTCCCCCGTCCCTGGGATTCTCCAGGCAAGAACACTGGAGTGGGTTGCCATTTCCTTCTCCAATGCATGAAAGGGAAAAGTGGAAGTGAAGTCGCTCAGTTGTGTCCAACTCTTAGCGACCTCATGGACTGCAGCCCACCAGGCTCCTCCATCCATGAGATTTTCCAGGCAAGAGTACTGGAGTGGGTTGCCATTGCCTTCTCAGAGTAACAGAATGAAGGCTGGGAAATCCCAGACTACTTAGAGATTAAACAGCACACTTATAAATAAAGCATGAGTCAAGGAAGAAATCTCAAGAGAAAATTTAAATATTTGAACTAAATGAAAATACAACATTAAAATATGTGGGACGCTGGGACTTCCATCGTGTTCCAGCGTTAGGGATTTGGTGCTTCCAATGCAGGGGACACAGGTTCAATCCCTGGCATTAGGGAAATTAAACAGACAGTCTTATTTAGGCTGCAAAGACAAAGCAGAGCAGGCCTCTGACCTTGCTTCTAACCTGCCTGGACACTGCCCTGACTGGGAGTGACTGGGAATGACTGGGAGTGACTGCCTGCTGTGGATGCAAGCCTTGCAGCACCTTAGGTAAGATGGAGAGGAAATCTTGAGATTCTTGAGCCCCTGGAGGGGGTCTGGGCAACCATTTTGTTTGTTTGTTCAGTCGTTCAGTCGTGTCTAACTCTGAGACCCCATGAACTGCAGCACACCAGGCTTCGCTGTCCATCCCCAACTCCCAGAGTTTGCTCAAACTCATGTCCCTTGAGTTGGTGATGTCATCCAACCATCTCATCCCCTGTCTCCCCCTTCTCCCGCCTTCAATCTTTCCCAGCATCAAGGTCTTTCCCAATGAGTCGGCTCTTCTCATCAGATGGTCAAAGTATTGGAGCTTCAGCTTCAGCATCAGTCCTTCCAATGAATATTCAGAACTGATTTCCTTTAGGATTGACTGGTTTGATTTCCTTTCTGTCCAAGGGACTCTCAAGCACCACAGTTCAAAAGCATCAATTCTTTGGCAGCGCTCAGCCTGGTTTTTGATCCAGCTCTCGCATCTCTACATGACTACTGGAAAAACTATAGTTTTGACTATCCAGACCTTTGTCAGCAAAGTGATGTCTCTGCTTTTTAATATGCTGTCTAGGTTTGGCATAGCTTTTCTTTCAAGGAACAAGCATCTTTTAATGCCCCAGGCGTAACAACCTTCCAAGTTTTACAAGACACAACAAACAGCATTAACATGAAACCAGAGCTGCAATTTGTGCAGACTGATGACAATATCAGTTTGTATCCTGGGATTACAAGCAGGAACCCCGAACTGCAGTTTTTGAAGTCTCACTCACAGAGCAGACTTGCTACCTAGCACTTTCTGCCAACTGGGAATCCAGAAGTGCTGTGACAGAGGACTTCCCAGTGCTATTTAAGCCTGGATGTTGGTCAAATTCCAGTTCGGTTGTGTATTCTCTGCTGTTTCTATGTTTTTCTTTTAATGTTAGTATATTGAAAGTAAGCCAAATAATTATCTAATAAATATTGGTATTATTTATTTGTATATAACAAGTGGCTTATTTTGTTAATAAATCCTTTGAACCTGAGATGAAAGTGAAAGCTTTCTGCAACACACCTGGTCAGGGAACTAAGATCCCACATGCAACGTGGTAAAGCCAAAAAAAAGAAAAAGAAAACTTAGAAAGATGATATGCAGAGAAGCAGTGATCAGAGGGAAATTTATAGCATTGAATGCATATATTAGAAAAGAAGAAAGACCTAAAATCAGTCAACTAAACGTCCACTTTAGGAAACTAAAAAAAAAGAACAGTAAATCAAATCCAAAGTAAGCAAAAGAAAAGAAATACTACGTATTAAAGCAGAAATCACTGAAACTGAAAATAGGAAAGGAATAGAGAATATCAACCAAACCGAAAGCTGGTCCTTTGACATCAATAGATCAAGCCTTAGCCAGGCTGATTAAGGGGGAAAAAAGAGAATATACAAATTACTTTATACAAAATGAAACAAGGGACATCACTACAGAGCCCATGGACATTAAAAGGAATATTGTAAGGACTTTCCTGGTGGTCCAGTGGTTAAGACTCTCCCAATGTAAGGGGCCTGGGTTTGACCCCCTAGTTGGGGCATGCCGCAATAAACAGCCTGTGTGGCCAAATTAATACGTATTTTTAAAGTAATATTGTAAACAACTCTATGTCTACAATCTGATAACCTAGATGAAATGGACCAATTCCTTCAAAGACACAATCTGCCAAAACTTATACAAGAAGTAGACGATCTGAATAAGCCTATATCTTTTTAAAGAAATTGAATCAGTAATTAGTAACCTTTCAAAACAGAAAGCACCAGGCAGAAATGGGTTCACTGGTGAGCTCTACTAAACTTTTAAGGAAAAAACTATACCAGTTCTCCATAATCTCTTCCAAAATATATAAGTGGAAGAGGCCAGCATTGCCCTAATACCAAAACCAGAAAAAGACATCAGAAGGAAACTACAAACCAGCGTCTCTTACGAACACAGATACAAGATTCCTCAACAAAATACCAGCAAATTGAATCCAACAATGTACAAAAATAAGTATACATCATGATCAAATGGGATTTATTCTAGGTATGTGATGATGATTCAACATTTGAAAATCAAATAACATCACCTTGGGCTAAAGAAGAAAAGTCACATGATCATATCAATAAATGTAGAAAAAGCATCTACAAAAATATTTTGCAAAAGACATTTTTTCTGATAAAGGACTGCTATTCAGAGTTTACAAAGAACTCTTAGAGTCCACCAATAAGAAAGAAAAAAATTCCATTTTTAAATGGGCAAAAGACTTGAATATATACCTCACCAAAGGAGATATCCACATGGCAAATAACCATATGAAAAGATATTCACATCATACATCATTAAAGAATTCACATTAAACAATAAGACATTAATGCACCTCAGTGTTCTTGCCTGGAGAATCCCAGGGACAGCAGAGCCTGGTGGGATGCCGTCTATGGGGTCGCACACAGTCGGACGCGACTGAAGCGACTTAGCAGCAGCAGCAGCACACTTCTGAGACTGGTCCAAAGCTAAAACACTGACAACATCAAATGTTGGTAAGGACGTGAGCAACGGGAATTCTCCTTTGCTGCTGGTGGGAAGGCAAAATGGTACATCAACTTTGGAAGAGTTTGGCAACTTCTTACAAAAACAAACATACTCTAACTATATGATCCAGCATCATGTTCCTTGGTGTTTACCCAAAAGAGCTGAAAACATGTACACACCAAAACCTGCATACAGATGTTTATAGCAGCTTTATTCACAATGGCCAAAACTTGGGAAATGTTCTTCTATAGATAAATGGGATAAATAAGCTGTGGCATATTCAAACAACGAAATATTAGCACTAAAGGAAGAGCCAATCCACCAGGAAAGACCCCGATGCTGGGGAAGACTGAAGGCAGGAGGAGAAGGGGATGACAGAGGCTGAGATGGTTGGATGGCATCACCGACTCGATGGACATAAGTCTGAGCAAACTGCAGGAGTTGGTGATGGACAGGGAAGCCTGGGGTGCTGCAGTCCATGGGGTCGCAAAGAGTCAGACACAACTGAGCAACTGAACAACGACAACAAAAAGAAATGAGCTATCAAGCCATTAAAAGCCATGGAAGAAATTTAAAGGCATGTTACTAGGTGGAAAAAGCCAATGCGAAAGGCTATATGCTGTGTAATTCCAACTATATGTCATTCTGGCTAGGCAAAATGGTGGAGACAGCACAAGGATCGCTAGTTGCCAGGAATTAGGTGGGCGAGGGAGATGAATACTGGAGCAGAGAGGATTTTTAGGGCAGTGAAACTACTCCGGATGATATTATAATGATTGATACATACCATTAAACATTTACCCCAACTCATAAAATACACGACACCCTAATACAAACTGTGGACTTTGGGTGATAAAGTGTGAATTTGTTGTTGTTCAGTTGCTCAGTCCTGTCCGACTCTTTGTGACCCCAAGGACTGCGGCACACCAGGCTTCCCTGTTCCTCACCATCTCCCAGAGTTTCCTCAAACTCATGTCCATGGAGTCGGTGATGCCATCCAACCACCTCATCCTCTGTTGCCCCCTTCTCCTCCTCCCTTCCCAGCACCAGGGTCTTTCCCAACATCACGCGTCCAAAGTATTCAAGTTTCAGCTTCAGCATCAGTCCTTCCAATGAATATTCAGGGTTGATCTCCTTTAGGATGGACTGGTTTGACCTTGCAGTCGTCCCCACGGAACCTGAAAGCGACTTGTCCCAAAGCTGCGCTGCGCGCCCAGCTCTCACTGCTCGCTTTTGGCCGTGGGGCCTCGGGCTACGCAAAGCCACGGGGAAATGGCCTTGCACTTGGAGAGGACCGCGCAGCCGGTGGTGCGAGGCTGGAGGTCCGCGACTCCCGGACCCTCTCTGCCGGAGAAAAGCCAGGAGACTTCCCAGCTCCGGTTATCACCCGCCTCATTTCTTCCAGGTGTCATTTTTTAAAACCTCACTGCTAATCATCCAGGTTAATCATACACTACTTTGTCAACAAAGGTCTGTCCAGTCAAGGCTATGGTTTTTCCAGTAGTCATGTATGGATGTGAGAGTTGGACTGTAAAGAAAGCTGAGCGGATTCTTTTGAACTGTGGTGTTGGAGAAGACTCTTGAGAGTCCCTTGGACTGCAAGGAGATCCAACCAGCCCATCCTAAAGAAGATCAGTCCTGGGTATTCATTGGAAAGACTGATGTTGAAGCTGAAACTCCAATACTTTGGCCACCTGATGCGAAGAACTGACTCATTTGAAAAGACTCTGATGCTGGGAAAGATTGAGGGCAGGAGGAGAAGGGGACGACAGAGGATGAGATGGTTGGATGGCATCACCGACTCAATGGACATGAGTTTGGGTAAACTCCGGGAGTTGGTGATGGACAGGGAGGCCTAGCGTGCTGCAGTCCATGGGGTCGCAAAGAGTCTGACACGACTGAGCGACTGAACTGAACTGAATCATACAGATTTTTAATTTTAGCCTTTAGGGACCAAAGTCACTGTTTCCCTTTCTGCGTAAACAAGGGGGCGGGGATCTCCCTCCAGGAGAGCTGACCGTCCCGGGTTCTCCTAAAACCACAAGCGCTCGCGGAGGACAGGAGGGGACGGCCGCGGAGACGGCGGGGCCGCAGTTCGCGAGGAGCTCCCCGCCACATGCAGGCGCTCGGGCGCGCGGGGCGGCTGGGCTCCGCGTCCCAGGACGCCCGGTTCCGGACGGTGACGCCCCCGCGCGACCTGGGCGAGCTCCCCGGGTCCCAGCCCTACATGCAGGGCATGGGGCCCCGGGAAGCCTAAATCGCCGGCGCGCGGCCGCCCCCACGCACACGCCGCGGCCCTCGGAGACTTCAGACAAACCCCGGGGGCTCCGCACACTTCACAGACCGGCCAGGACTCACCTTCGAGGATGCCGGGAGCCCCGGGCCCGCGCCTCATTTTTCATGCAGATCACCCACAATGCTCTAGCAGGGCCGCCCGCAGCTCCTGCAATTCCACCGAAAAGAAAAAGGCTCTTTTCTTGACAAAGTTCATCTGCTTAATGGTTTTCTTTTCTAAAAGTCAGGGTCGATGAACGAGGCAGAGTTACACGGTGTCAAAAGCGACCTCTCCCTCTATAGATAATCACCATAACTCTAGAGGAGATGGAGCGCTGGAGGCTTATATAAGTAGCCGTGTGCATAAGCTTTTCGGCTGGTCCGAGTGCAGTGGTGTTTACAATTAATTGATCACAGCCAGTTACAGATTTCTTTGTTCCTTCTCCACTCCCACTGCTTCACTTGACCAGTCTTTTACTGCATGTGGGAAAAGGGAAATTTGCGTTAAAAAAAAAAAAAAAAAAAGTTTTTTCTTTGTTGTCTTTTTTTCTCCCCGCCCTACCCCCCCAACAAGACAGCCAAGTACCAACTCCTGCCTGACTTTTTTTAAACACGGGAAAATGCACAGGCATGACTGCCTGCCAGGATGACCACTGGACCGCAGCAGGTGCAGCCTTCAGGAGCCTGCGGCACAGGAGGCTTCCCTTCTTCACCAACTCCCGAGCTTGCTCAGACTCATGTCCACTGAGTCGGTGATGCCATCCGACCGTCTCATCCTCTGTCGTCTCCTTCTCCTGAAGATTCCTAGCCATGTGATAAGAACTTCAAACCAATAATGAACGGCCAATTAAACAATGACATCAGCCTACAGTCATGTAATAAGTCCAGAAAGAAAAGGGTTTGAGGTCAGTTCTTTTGTAAGACTTGTGTGAGGAAGTCAGGGTTGCCAGGTACATACAAGGTGCCTCTCAAGTTTGAATCTCAGATTACAAGTCTTAGTAAAAATGTATCCCCAATCCTGCTATTATTGCAGACACCACGGTTGAAGCCAAAATATTCTTAATTTGCAGAAGCTTGTATTTGAGAAGAGAAGGGTTGTGGGGTTTTTTTCATTTTGCTCCCCAGCCCCATACTCAAACCTTTATGTTTAGTTGGAAAAGCAAAACTTAATGGACCCCGGGTTTAAGCCAATACAATAAACCTCCTATTCTCCTCCTTCACGCCTGGGACACCCAAGCCTTTTTCTCAATGAACAATCCAGAGACTAGGGGACCTCCCTTTTCAGCATCCTCTGTTGTAGGTCTTTGCTAATAAGTCAGTTCTTTGCATCAGGTGGCCAAAGTATTGGAGTTTCAGCTTCAGCATCAGTCCTTCCAATGAATATTCAGGACTGATCTCCTTTAGGATGGACTGGTTGGATGTTGCAGTCCAAGAGACTCTGAAGAGTCTTCTCCAACACCATAGTTGAAAAGCATCAATGCTTCGGCGCTCAGCTTTCTTTATAGTCCAACTCTCACGACAGTACATGACTACTGGAAAAACCATAGCTTTGACAATATGGACCTTTGGAGGCAAAGTGATGTCTCTGCTTTTTAACATGCTGCCTAGGTTCACTGTAATTAAGGTGGTTCATTCCTGAGTATATGTCCCTTTCAAGGAAGCAGTCAGGTGCACAAGAAAGGGCACGGGACCTAGAACACCCACAGGCTTCCTGAAGATGGTGCTCCTAGCACTGCCTTACCTCTCTACTGGGTCCACTAAACAAGATGGTATTTGTGGAGCACCCAGGAAATCCTCAAGGTACCTTGGATTGTCTGCCCTTGTAAGAACAAACCAAACAGTTTCCTTTATTATATACCATTTGTGACAGCTACACAGTACTATGTCTCACTTCTGATGCTGTTAGGAATTTACATTTCATCTAGCTAAGAGGTAGGAAGATACTGTTTTGCACGCGCCCCCACCCCATGTCAGATGGAAGAGGCTGCTTAATGATTTTCTTAAGGTTATGCAAGAAAGTAAGGACAGAACCAGGATGAGAAAGTGGCTCCAAGGTCCCACCCTGGAGTCCTACAATGCACTCTGCCTTCTTTCACTTTCTTCTCTATTTCCAGACTCTTGGACCTGGGTTTTCTTTCTCCAAAACACTTTCTCTTTGAGAATATTCACATCTCTATCTTCAAAACTTAACAGGATTTTCAACTTTGAAATGTCTCCTAATTTTGTCGATTAAGTATTGTATTATCAAATATTAATCATTCATCCTATTGATATTCAAAGTATTTTAAAATCCTTACATATCTTTAAAGACTTTCCCCTTTTTTTGCAAATGATTTAAAGAATGCAGAAATTAAATTAAAAAACCCACACCTTGAAAAAGTGGGAAAAATAAAATCCTCATTCACCCCCACTCATTGTCCGATTTTCTTTCCTTGACCCCTTAGAATATATACTATCTTTCCCAAATCTATTTGAGTTGGGGTAGGGGGGCTTCCCTGAGGGGTGGGGGAGCTTCTGTGATGGCTTTCCTCAAGTTCATTGTTGCCTTCTGGAGGCAAAGAACTATTTTTTTTATTTGTATTACCAGTTATTGTCTCAGTGATAAGACTGTGTTGACTTTCAAATTTTTTTAATTAAAATCAAGACAAGAACAATGTATNTGGGGGTGGGTGGGAGGAACCCTATTCATCCACCTGTCACACTGGGGGTCTCATCAGATACCCCCACCCGCCCAGTCCCCAGTCCAACTTGGCCAGACTCAACTAGCAAGCAGATCATCTGGGGCTCATCGGGGCTGCCCCTTCCTGTGAGGGCTGCCCAAACCCTACTCCTGCAGCGAACACACGGGCCTCTGCTCAGAGCAGCCCCCAGCTCACCTGTTCGTCTCTCAGCAAAATTAGGAGCAGGTGAGCGCAGACAGCACACCCAGTGAATGAACTCCCAAGTGAAGCTCTCATCACACCAATCGTGCTCTGAGGGCCAGTCCAGCTTCCCATCCCGGCGGGTCCCCTCCGCCCAGCTCCCAGGCACACCTAGAGCCTTGTCCTCCACCACTGCCCACCCGCACACAGGAGCAGGGCCCACCGATGGCCTCACTGGGTCAGGACCCCCCCACCCCTAGCTGTTCACGATGGGTGAGGCCACTGGTACGCTGCA
>SJYA01000571.1:488414-592900 GCA_006410615.1 Neotragus moschatus | reverse complement strand
GCTGCAGGGTGGGCGGGCGGGGAGCCTCCCTTCCAGGCCCAGACTGGGTTTCTCCGTGTCCACGGCGCCAAGACTCTGGGACAAGATCGTGTTCTCTAAGACAGCGATGGAGGCTCATTGTCAATCATTTTTTTATTCCACCACGTCAGCCTACCTACCCTATCCTTCCTGCCACCCCAGAGTCTCCATTTGGGCCCTGGCTCATCTCGCCTCAGACACAGCGGTTCTGAAGGGGGATGCTGCTGGCCTTAGCGGAGCGACCTTTCTGAGGCTGAGCCTTGGAACCTGGCTCCAAGGGCCTGGAGGCACCTGCGACAGGCTCCCGCCTGCGGTCCTCAGTCTGGGAGGAGAAGGCACGGAGATGTCCAGGCCTGCAGAGATGCTGCTTCTCCTGGGTCAGGCGGCGGCTCAGAGTCAGGCCGAAATCACATCCTTGGCAGGGCGCCTGTTGACCACTCTCACTTTGTGCCCCGACGAGAAAAAAAACACAAAAACCAGCAGTCCCATCTTCAGCTAACGATTCCTCAGAAGACGATCAAATAAAAGGCAAAAGGCAACACAATTTGGCAAAGGTTTCTTAAATTTTAAATTAAAAAAGGAAAAAAATGCACACAGAAGAGATTCAACTTGCCTGCTTTGAAGAAATATATTAAAGGTGAAAAGTTAAAAAAAAAAAATCAAACCCCAAATAACAATAAAAATAGATGTCTCCTCTGTAAAATTCTGGACTAATCTACTGAGTCATTCATATCTATTCAGAGCATGAAGGCAAAATACCAGAGTATAAAAAAATTAAAACACAAAACTAACCAACACTTTGAGATACTGCCTTTGAGCAAGCCCGCCAGGCTCGCAGCTGGCATGGGCCCCGCCAGTGACCACTGGAAGCTTCACTGGGTCTGGTCCCTCCCGCGCTCGCCCTCTGCAGCCCCCCAGGGCCTTCAAAGCTCTTCCTTGGTTCTGCTCAGTTTTGTGGCATGTTCTTCTATAAACTTGCTCAAATGCTCCAGGTCTCTGTTTCCATCCTCAAATTTAATTGGGTTCTTTTTGTCCCCACTGGGAGCGAAGTAGATGGTGGGGAAGCCCTCGACTTTGTAGCGGTCGCTGGTGACGTCATTGGCCGTGGCGTCCATCTTGGCGATGACCAGGTTCTTGTGGCCCTTGTACTTCTTGCCCAGGGAGGTGTACACCGGCTCCAGCTGCTTGCAGTGCCCGCACCAGGGTGCGTAGAACTCAATGAGGACGTCCTTCTTAGGGTCCATCACAATGGAGTCGAAGGTCTTCCCCACCACGACCTTGACCGCCCCCTTGTTATTCTTGGGCACAGGCTGGGACTTGATGACGGGCTTCAGTTTCCCTGCGGGGGGAAGCAAGCAAGGGGGTGTGTGAGAGCCGACAGGCCGGCCCCTAGCGGCCGCGACTGAACCAGCCAGGGAGGCTGGCCCGACAGGCAGGAGGCTGGGCCTTGTCTCCAGAGCTCAGCCCCTGGTTCTCTGGTTCCCCCAAATCCTATACTTTCCAGTCCCTACGAAGGCCAGAGGGGGTGCAGATGACCAGTTACACCAGAGGCCTAGCAGGCATGATCCTCTTTCAGAGGGGTGGTCACAAGAGAGGCTGTCAGTACAGAGGAGTCACTAAGAGGGCAGTGTGCAGGCTGGAAGCCTCGGGCAGGGAGGTCTGCCCACCTAGCGGGGGCAATGGGGACCCTGAGCCACGTGGTCAATCAGATCCGAAAGATGCTGCATTCGAGGCCAAAGCAAGTTTCCCACATACAAGAAACTTATCTGTTGCACTGTAATTTTTAAAATAAGGTGTTTTGAGATTTCTAAGACACCTGTTTCTATTACAAAAAGAGAGAAAAGGGAGCAAACGAACAGGGATTCTCCCGTTCCCATGCTGTGCTCTTGGGTCCTGGAGGAAGCACAGGCCCGGGTCCCAAAGGCAAGCCGGCAGGGGGGGCTGCAGAAGCTGGGTGCAGGTGTGGGTGGGTGGGGGGTGGCGGGGTGCAGGCCCACCTTTCTTGAAGGCGGTGACGAAGTCGCGCAGGGCATCGGCGTCGAAGTCGTCGGGCTCCATGGCAAACCTGCGGCCGCCCTCGTCCAGGATGGCCGCGTTCACCTCCTCCCCGCTCTCGCTCAGCCCCAGGTCCTTCAACTCCGTGGCGAAGTCCTCCTCATCGGCCACGGCGAAGGTATACTCAGGGAAGTCCTTGGCCACCTCCAGGACCTTGTTCCGCCAGAACTGAGTGGCTGAGAGAGGACCAAGGGCTTGGGCTCAGGGGTCTGGTCCGGCCTGATCGTCCCCGCAGCTCAAGGAGGGCCGACGGGACTCCCAGACGGCCCCCTGCTCAAGCGGGTTGGGAAGGGGGTGGCGACTCCCCCCGTAGGAGGAGGAGGAGGAGGACCCCCGAGGCAGTCGTTACCCGCACCCCCCCAGCCCGGGGCTCACCCACGCGGTAGTCGAAGCTGAAGTCCACGCCGTAGTAGACGACCACCAGGGGGCGCCGCGCGTAGCGCTTGGTGTCGGCGGCCTTGCGGTGGCCGACCAGGGGCAGCGTGTGCTTCACCACGTGCTCTGCGATGGCCGCGGCCTCCGTGGAGTCCTGCGAGAGGGGCAGGTGAGGCCCAGCTGTCTGCCACCGGCCCGGGGAAAAGTCTGCCCCTAGGGCCATCACAGGGCTTCCCTGGTGGCTCAGAGGGTACAGTGTCTGCCTGCACTGCTGGAGACCTGGGTTCGATCCCTGGGCCAGGAAGATCCCCTGGAGGAGGGCATGGCAACCCACTCCAGTACTCTTGCCTGGACAATCTCATGGACAGAAGAGCCTGGCAGGCTACAGACTATGGGGTCACAAGAGGCGGACATGACTGAGCAACTTCACTAGGGACATCACAGGAGCCCTACTCCCTCAGTGAACCTCAAGTGAGCCTCTCAGGTAGCCAGGGCACCTTTCCCTCTGGGTCAGGGCTGGCTGACCAGGTCAGTTGGGATCTGCTGGGGGGAAGCCTGGCTCCCAGATGACAAAGGTGCAAAGGTGAGCTGAACTGGGCACAAGGTCTCACGTTCCTCCAGCTGATCCCCACAGTAGCCTGTCAGGGACACTACAGGATGAGACGATCAAAGTGGCCGTTGGGGCTCTGGGCTCTGCCTGCAGAAAGCCCAGCCCTGACCACTGGCAACAGAAACCCTGGGGGATCTGGGGAAGAGTGTGGGGCCAGACACGTGCACCACAGATGCGGAACCTGAGGCCTAGCAGGGTGAGGCCATCTGCCTGGCAGAAGTGGTGGATGACCACCTCTTTCCCCTAGAGCCTGAGTCCCATCTGGATGGAGGGCCAGGGAGGCAGCAGGGACAAGACACAGGGGGAAGCAGGGCCCTCTTTCATCGGGACGGCCCTGGACTGCCCGTCGCGGAGAAGGCGAACTCCGGCAAACCCAGGATGTATGTGCGCCACAGTGGAGCACTCAGCACCCTCGGGCCCAAATAGGAACTCAGTGCCTCAGCCCTCCTCACTCACGTCTGCGGCAGACTGTCTCCTCACCTCCAGGCTGTGTGTGCTGACTTTACAACTGGCTTCATCTTATCTGTCCTGCCCTTGTCTTCCCTTTGTCCTAACGCCTAGATCCATTTTTTAAAATTACATGTTATCCACATTTTTTACAAAGCAGCCCTTAAATAATTCTGGGCACAAAATTGGTATATAAATGATACCAATCCATTAATAAAAAAAATGTTGAATGTAAGATCAGGCAGAAGCAAAAAGAGCAAAGTAGCAGTGATGTGTTTAACAGACTGTGGATCTCAACCTTTCAGGGTCAAGGGCTCCTTCAAGAATCTACTGAAAGTTACAGACAGACCCCTTCCCTGGGAGCAGGCACACCACACAGAACTGTGTCTGTTTCCCATGGACCCCAGATCCCAAGTTCATCAGGGCTCCTCTGTGGACCCAGAGTCAGTATCTCTGGATAACAGAAAAGCTGGACGGGCAGGGGGTGATGAGGCCACTCCCGTATGTCTTGGCTGGGGACGGAGCACGCCAGCCTTTCACCTTAGTCTCCTCCTAACCGGCTGTGGGGCCCTCTAGGCGTCTGCATCCCAGTCTCTTTCCATCAAATAAAACATCTGGATTCAAGATGTAAAGTCAAAGTTGCTTGGTCGTGTCCGACTCCTTGCGACCCCATGGACTCTGGGAATTCTCCAGGCCAGAATACTGGAGTGGGTAGCCTTTCCCTTCTCCAGGGGATCTTCCCAACCCAGGGACCGAACTCAGGTCTCCTGCATTGCTGGCAGATTCTTTACCAATGGAGCCACAAGGGAAGCCCAAGAAAACTGGAGTAGCCTATCCGGTCTCCAGCGGATCTTCCCGACCCTGGAATTGAACTGCGGTCTCCTACACTGCAGGTGGATTCTTTATCAACTGAGCTATCAGGGTAAGGTTTCCTCCAAATGACAGTAACTGTTCCATGGAGCTCAGGGCCCCTGGGAAGCACTTGGAACATGAAGTGGGACCGAAGCTCACCCACTCTTCTTGAAATGAGTATGTCACCTCTTTAGGAAGACTGAGAGCGGGGGGGCCCCAAGGAGGAAGGAAAGGCCAGGTCCACAGGCCACACCCCACAGCTCCACCCAGTGAACAGAGAGGCATGTCAGAGTTTGTAGCCCTCCGCACCCAAGCTGCCTGCCAGTGAGTGAGGCTTCTCTCTGATGGAGCAGCACGGCCTGGCCAGGAGCTGGCCCATCATGAGGTATGGAGAGGGGGCCACCCTCCTGAAGAAGCAGATGGAACTGCGCCAGGGCCTCAGCCCCACGACCCACCGGGCATGTGAGGATCCTGCCCCTTCTGCCTCCTGTGAACTCTGACCTGATCAAGAGAATTTCAGGACAATCGGACACACCGGGGCTGGCACCCCTCACTCACCTTGATGTCCATCACGTAGCTCTTGGGCTCATATTTGGACTGGAATCTCTCAGGCTGCATGATGACCAACTTCCCCAGGGAGACTTTCAAGAACTTTGCTATTTCAGTGCTGAAAGTGTGGTGGAATTTGTAATCCTCTCTCAGGCTGTTAGCTGAGGAATTGACAGAACAATAAATAATACACAGTTTATTAAATCGTTTAAACGATTTAGATTCAACTCTACCCACATCAGCCAAAGCAAATGCCCAGAAAATGGTGTAATTAACCATGAACGCTGTATGGATAATATCCAGAGCTTAGACATTTGAAGGAGTGTGGATTTAAAACCCGAGTATAGATGTAATACTTTAAAATCTATGTATGTCTGAATTTATTTTTAAAATAAATCTGAAAAAAAGAAAAAAATGAATAAAAATAAACGATCAGAATCTTCACAGAAAAACTTCCTCTCTCGGATTGACTGCGGTCTCTGATGCTGAGAGGCACATTAACCCAGACCGCCAGCCTGACCCTCCTGTGTCTGGCACGAGAACCCTCCGTCTGCACAGGGGCTCACCTCTCAAGTGGCCTGTTTGGGCTACAGTTTTTCTGCTCTACAGATCTGTTGTGCTGCACTCAGTTGTGTCTGGCTATCTGTGACCCCATGGACTGCAGCCCGCCAGCCTCCCCGGTCCATGGAACTTCTGCGGCAAGAATACTGGAGTGGGTGGCCACTTCCTCCCCCAAGAGATCTTCTCAACTCAACGATCAAACCTGCGTCTCTTGAGTTTCCTGTATTGGCAGGCACATTCTTTACCATTGTGCCACGTGGGAAGCCCTACATATTTTTATTTACGTCTCGGGAAACTCCCAAATGCAACCCCATGGAGATACTCTAGAATGGGGGCTGGCAAACTTTCCTAAGGACCGGAAAAGAACTGTTTCAGCTTCGTGGACCCCACGGTCTTGACAACTCAGCTCTGTGCTGACTAGCGTGCTGTGTCCCCAGGGAACTTACAGAACCACGTGAGGACGGAGTTCGGCCTGTGGGCCAGCCTATCAACCCCTGCCCTGGACCCCGCAGGGGCAGCACCTTGGGCCCCCTGCTCTGTCCTCACCAAGGCCTCTGGATCCACCCTGAGCGGAGTCTGTGGTCCCAGGAGGGCAGGCCTGTGACTGGGTTATAGAACAGAAGGCTGAGGGCATGGCATGTCTCAGGGGAAGCAGGGAGCAGCCTAGAGAAGCTCACAGACAGACTTGGACTCAAATCACAATTTTCGAGCCACTAGCTGTGACTTGAGGCCTGCCAGCTACTCACCACCCTGAGCCCCAGTCCCTCCTGTAGAAACAGGTCAGGGAGCTCTCAAACCACCGTTAAGAATGAAACAGCCACCCAGAGGAGTCTTGCAGGTCAGTCTCCCACCTGTTCTAAGCCGCCAGACACGAGGGTATCTGTGATCAAGTGGCCGTGGAGGAGACAGCATCACCTCAAGAGCTTCCTGCCTGGCCCCCTCGCTCACAGACTCCATCCTCCTGCCAGGACCCCCTCTGCTCCTGCCCTGTCAGCCCAGCGTCCCTGGGGCTGTCTCTAGTTCCTCCCCCGAAGTCCACGCACCAGGCCCTATGACTGTCACCCCTGCCTGAGCCTAACCCGCCTGGCCACAAGGGGGCACAGGCGTCAGACTGGACGTGCGGCGGCTGGACGGGCAGCACTGGGGCCCCCCAGCCCTGAGCACCAGCACCCACGTTTTGACAAGATCCCTGGGGATCTACAGTCACCCAGATGCAAGGGCTGGGGGCTCTGTGGCTGCCTGTGGCCCTGGGTGGACGAGGAGACCCCCTCTGCAAGTTTTTAGCACAGCTAGATGACACAGTTCCTGAATCACCGGAGACTGGGGAAACACGGACGGACTTCAGCCCCGCTGTAACTTTCACAACGTCACTCTGCAACCGACACACGCGCAGCCAGGACCGTGCGGCACAGACATTAACACTGAGTGGCGAGCAGGGCCCTTAACAGATCATGACTATGACTTCCAAGCAGAAAACCAAGTCGTTGTGGCGTGTATGATGGGGCGAGGGGTCCAGGGGACTTGGGAGCTGCTGGGGAAGATCAGGTGGAGCCTGACTCTCCCTGAAAGACCATCTTTGGTTCATCACCCAGGGGCCATCCAGGGCGGCGAGGACCCGGCCCCCATGGGACACTGCTGAGACATGTTGGTGGTTAACTTCGCCTCCCAGACCAGCCTCACTGGGCACTTGGCATCACCGGGCACTTGGCTGAGCATTTCCGCCACTTTATCTCCACTAATGTAACAACCTTCCACGCAAGACAGGTCTCCCTATTGGCTGTGAGATCTCCGGGTTGATCGAGTCACTGACTGCCCACTCGGGGCGGCTAACCACCAACAGAACCGGGACTCCAACCCAGGTCTGATGCAGAAACCCTCCCTTTCTGGTCAAGACCCTCCCCCAGCAGCACAGCTGGCTCTGGGAAGGGGCCTCGACAGAGGAGGGAGGGAGGTAATGACTTTGGATGAACTTGACTGGGCCCCTGCCCTCCTCTCAGACCCAGGAAGGAGAGAGAGCACAGCCCTCTCGGTTGCTTCCTGAGACTGCATCACTCACGTGCAGTTAAGGCAGCCAAGAACCAATCCCCAACCCCAGAAAGGAAAGCCCGTGCCCACACATGCAATCTTGCTCCTTCCTCAGGCCTAAATCGACGCCCAGGGGTCTTATACAACAGTAGCAGCCCAGAAGGCCTGGGCGTGGGCGCACCGGCCTGAGCCCCCTCCTCACCTGCATCCTGGTATAGCTGGTAGGCAGGGTCACTCTCCGACTTAAAGACCCCGACGATGATGACGTCATCCTCGTCCTTCAGGAACTCCTGGATCTGCTTGAGGGCCAGGATCTGCTTGGAGGGCGGCCCGGACTGCTCCATCATGTAGTCGACAATCCCTGGAAGCAGAGAGCATGCCTGAGCAGGGCTGGGGGCTCCGGGCTCTGGGCTCCGGGGCGCCTGAAGGCACCGGGAGCTCCCTCCACAGGGCCCAGAGGCGGTGGCGGCCCTACCATATTTTTCCCGTGGGCCGTTGTAATCGAAAGCCTTCCCCTTGCGGAAGATCTTCAGGGTAGGGTAGCCGGAGACGTTGAACCTCTTGGCAAGGTCTGTCTCCGCTGTGGCGTCAACCTTCGCCAGAGGGATTGGGGGAGAGCTCTTACTCAGCTCCTTGGCGGCCTTTTCATACTCGGGGGCCAGTTTCTTGCAGTGTCCACACCTGCGACAGCAAGCAGCTCTGTCAGGAGCCTGTTCCAGAGTGGACGCAGCCTCCTAGCTACGGGATGCGCAGACACCCAGCCTGAGTTCCTGGGTGACTTGGAGAGATCTGCCAAGCCAGAGAAGCCCCCAGGCAGACGGTGTGGAAGCCTGACATGGGCTAAGAGATGGGAGAGGCCACGACAGTTCTGTTGGTTGGACAGTTGGAGGGGCAGGTTTCAACCTATCCTATCCCCCAGCAAAGACTCTAAAACCACCCCTCCCAGCTGCGGCCACTTCACCCGGTGCATGGTAGGCACTTGGCACCTGCCAGCTCCTCAGCTGGCTCCGCCTCACATGCAAGGGTCTGTCTCCTGCCACCCCTCCCCAGAGCTGTAGCGGGTACTGGATGGGCCTAACTAGTATCTGGTCACGGGAGACCAACACCATCTTACCAGGGGGCATAAAACTCTACCAGCATGATGTCGGCATCATTCACCACTTCATCGAAGTTGTCCTTGGTCAGCACGAGCGTGACTTCTGGTGGAGGCGTCCAGTTGGGCTGGGAGACCTCTTTGACCTTGGCCACAATTTCTGGAAGAAACCCCCCAGGACTGAGCACCTGAAGGCCCCTGGCTCCAGGGGCAGGTGGGGAGGGTGGGGAAGAGAGAAAATAGGGCCACAGAACAGGACACGCTTGACTTCCTGAAACCCAAGCCCATCTACTGCAAGGAGATCAAACCAGTCAATCCTAAAGGAAGTCAACCCTGAAAAGTCACTGGAAGGACTGATACCGAAGCTCCAATACTTTGGCCACCTGATGTGAAGAGTTGACTCACTGGGAAAGACCCTGATGGTTGGAAAGACTGAAGGCGGGAGGAGAAGGGGGCCACAGAGGATGAGATGGTTGGATGGCATCACCGACTGAATGGACAGAAGTTTGAGTAAGCTCCAGGAGATGGGGAAGGACAGGGAAGCCTGGTGTGCTACAGTCCATGGGCACGCAAACAGCTGGACACGACTGAGCTACTGAACAACAAAGCTCATCTATAGCCAGGGCCCCTCCGCAGTCTGGGGGCCACAGTGAAGCGCCTGAAGGTCCAAGGTTTCCAACAACCACCCATCACACGTCCACGCACACTGCTCAAGGCAGTCTAGCCCAGCCTGACGAATGAGACTGTTAAGCGCACCCCGAGAGGTCACCTCCCAGTGTTCAACAGCATATGCCTAGTAATAGTTTTGGGAGCATTTCTCTTAAGGTGTACAAATACATCTGTGTTTAGACACGCACACGGAGCACTGGCACGTTACACACAGCATAAAATTTAACTGAAGTTGAGAAAAATGGGAGGAGCAGCAGCTCCAACGCCGCCCAGGCTGCACCAGCATCACCTGCAAAGTGGTTGTAAAAAGGCCCGCTTGTGGCCTAGGTGCCCGGAGACACTGGGCAAGGGACACTAAATATATGCTCACAAAGCACTTCTCAAGTGGTTCTGAGGAGCAGCGGCTGCCCACTGTTTCTCTCCTTTAGTGGCCCTAAAATCTGCCAAGGAGCCAGGTCTGAGAAGCACTGTGGCAAAGCACCAGCTTTCAGACTGGAGCACGAACAGCAGTGCCTCCTGGCGCAGGCAGACCGAGGCCCGGGAGAGGGGGGCCTCAACTCGGGGGAGCCCCCCTTCTGAAGACACGCGGGAGGTCTGGCACCCAGGGAGCCTGCTGCAGCAAACACTGCCCTCAAGAAGCCAAACCAGGCCACGTTTCTAGCTGTGAGGTGTCGAGGGCAGACCAACCCCCAAACACGCACACATGCCTGCACAGGTCAGACTCTTGAATGGCTGGAAGGGAACCTTGAGATCAAGTCCACGTGACTCACGCTTGGGTGAGGAGCCCAAGGCCCAGCCAGGGGGGCCCTTGTGGCGGACACAAGGCTGTGCGATGGCAAGAAAGACCCCAAACCTACTGGTGCAATGCCCACTGTGCCACACTGGGAGTGGAAAATGCAGCAGAAAGCAATCTGTTTTCTTAAGCCTTCAAAATGAAACTGATGCAGTACCTGATGTGAGCCAGGTAGAGCTCCAACAGGCCTGGTTTTAGAAATACCAGTGGTTCTATGAGCTCTGGACCCGCAGGCTTGGCCAGCCCTGGGTGCTCACAAGAAACAGACTATTGAGACAGACCTCACGCTCACTGAATCAGCTCTGGCCGGGGACTGGCAGTCTGTCTCAGGGAGTCCCCCACCCCGCGCCCTGGGTGTCGGGCCCAGCTAGACACTGGTTCACAACACTAGCAAGACCCGTGGCCTTTAACACAGCGGCTCCGGATCTTGAATTTCACAGCTGTCAAGTGTACCCAGTTCTTGTCCAGGACAAGCTTATTCTGATCGGAGTCACCGCGGATGTTCCAGCAGATATTGCTGCCAGTCCACTGGGCTGGGCTTCCCCTTCCTGGGGAAGGGAGCCCCGGCCCCCACTTCCTCTGGTGGCTCAGCGCCCTCACCTTCCTGGGTCCTGGAGCCCTCGTAGTCAACCGCCTGCCCCTTCTTCAGGATCTTGATAGTGGGGTAGCCACTCACATCAAACCTGCTGGCCAGTGCCGACTCTGAGATTGCATCAATCTTGGCCACAGGGATGGGAGGGTCATTCTCCTTCAAGGTGGTAGCGATTTTTTCGTACTCTGGAGCAAACTTTTTGCAGTGCCCGCACCTGAGAATGAGATTTCAGGACGGAGAAACAGGTTAACTGGAGGCTTAAATTCAGCTGGATGCACAAAAACTGGGGCACTGGAACCAGAAATGTTTGCAGTTAGTGAGAAACACAAAACGGGGAAGGCTGCGATGGCCGGAAGTCAAACAATCCCAGGGTGAATCCCAGCCCCACCGAGGGCAGGTCCTTTCAAGAGCTCCACACCCCACGTGAAGAGAAAACTCCCTGAAAGATGCCGTCTTTTCCACTCATCTCAGATGTGGATGGCGGTGTTTTCCAGAGGCTACGGGACCAACAGTGATGTCAGCATTCTGATGCTGACAGGTAAAGGTGCTACTGCCATTTAGAAATGAATTTTTTCCATTTTTTGGTTTTAATTTCCAATGTGGTAACTACTGATAAACGCGACTCACATAACAAGCTAGCTGCTACTGCTGCTGCTAAGTCACTTCAGTCGTGTCCAACTCTGTGCCTCATAGATAGCAGCCCACCAGGCTCCCCCATCCCTGGGATTCTCCAGGCAAGAACACTAGAGTGGGTTGCCATTTCCTTCTCCAATGCATGAAAGTGAAAGATGAAAGTGAAGTCGCTCAGTCGTGTCCGACTCTTAGCGACCCCATGGACTGCAGCCTCCTCCATCCATAGGATTTTCCAGGCAAGAGTACTGGAGTGGGGTGCCATTGCCTTCTCTGAACAAGCTAGCTGAGGTCCTCAGTATTTAAGGGGTTAAGGTGTCCTGAGACCAAAATGCTTGAGAACAGCTGATCTATAAACCAGGAATGATGTAACTTGAGAACAGCTGATCTATAAACCAGGAATGATGTAACCTCACAGGTTTGCCCTAAGGACTGTTTAGATACTTTATATGAAGCATCTCATACTAAGCTGATCAGACAACATTATGTATATCTTGACTATTTTTCTCTCCCAAATGGACTGAGGAGGGCAGGAGAAAGCGAAGACAGGATTATGGGATGGAAAAACAGCAGAAGAGAGGTGGGAGAAGGAACCCAAGAATCACCACTAGCTGCCCCATGAGGGTGAAAGATGGGGAAGGGGGGGCTGGTCCCCACAGAGTCCAGTCTGCATGCAGCTGGGGGGACGCATCNTCCTCCATCCATAGGATTTTCCAGGCAAGAGTACTGGAGTGGGGTGCCATTGCCTTCTCTGAACAAGCTAGCTGAGGTCCTCAGTATTTAAGGGGTTAAGGTGTCCTGAGACCAAAATGCTTGAGAACAGCTGATCTATAAACCAGGAATGATGTAACTTGAGAACAGCTGATCTATAAACCAGGAATGATGTAACCTCACAGGTTTGCCCTAAGGACTGTTTAGATACTTTATATGAAGCATCTCATACTAAGCTGATCAGACAACATTATGTATATCTTGACTATTTTTCTCTCCCAAATGGACTGAGGAGGGCAGGAGAAAGCGAAGACAGGATTATGGGATGGAAAAACAGCAGAAGAGAGGTGGGAGAAGGAACCCAAGAATCACCACTAGCTGCCCCATGAGGGTGAAAGATGGGGAAGGGGGGGCTGGTCCCCACAGAGTCCAGTCTGCATGCAGCTGGGGGGACGCATCTGTCACCCCCGCAGGCCTGTGTCATCACAGCTCGTGAGCCACCCGAAGCTGTAACTAGCAGAGGATGTGCTCACATTTTTAACCAACTGGACCTGAAACGAGGCGGGGCGGGCTGACAGCGGTGGGGCGCGCTGACGGGGGCGGGGCGCGGGTCCTCACCACGGAGCGTAGAACTCCAGCAGCACCACGTCTTTGTCAGCCACAAAGTTATCGAAGTTCGCATCGTTTAGGATCAAGACGCCGTTTTCCTCCTTAACTTCCAAGTCGTCGTCGTCGTCATCATCATCGTCCTCGTCCTCTTCCTCGTCCTCCTCCACGGCATCCTCTTTGTCAGAAGAATCTGTGCAGAAAACGCCCAGGCAGGTTAGAAAACTGATGACCTTCCTCTTAAAACTCTTCCCAGGACCCCACACCCTCAAACTGGTCACGAGTCCTGAGTGGTCCCTGAGGGTCCCCACCATGAGAAGAGGCGGTGACCGCCCGCCTCCCGGAGCCCAGACACCTGCATGTGGGGTGGGCACTTCAGATTTTGCTTAAAGTGAGGCGATGGCTAAAAGATGGTGAAGACTAAATACAGGTCTAGATGCTGCAGCAGGACTTGGCGGGGGTGGGACGGGCCCCTCTCAGATGGAGCCCCCCGGCCAGCACAGAGAACCCTCCTCCCCGGCACACAGGTCTGATCCGCCCTGCAATAAGTCCCCTCACCCACATCCAAGCTGTGTGTTAGGGCTCCTCCCTTTGTGGGTCCCCCCACGTCCGTGCTCAAGGTCCAGGCTAACTTCCACAGACATGTTCCTGTTCCTCACCCTCTCTGCTTTCCACAGGAAGGAAGGACTTGCCTCCAAGCTTTCATCCTCGCCCCTGCGGATGACTGCCTAGCCCCCCAAATCAGTACAAACAGGAAACAAATCTTGGTTCTCAACTCTTTCCCCCTGGAGGTTACTCGGGCTGACTTTTTAAGTAAAACATGATTCCCCACCTCCTTCCTCCACACATCAACCTTCCCTTGAAGGATTAGAACACCCATGGGATATTTTTTATGTGTATCTCCTAATCCGAGATGGATTAGCAGTCCATCGTTCATAATGAAAAGCTGAGAACCGCACTTGTTTCCTGTTCATACTTTTGTGGGACGCCTGGAAGCAAAGTTCGAAACAGAACACAAGAATATAAGCACATCTTATCACCAACAAGGCTCGACTGGATTTGCTGCTGAACTACAGGTACAGAACCCTGAACGGCAGCTCTCGTTACCCAGGTTCCCAGTTGCTTCCACATCAGCAAACAGAAATGCAAGCAGCATGATTTCATCAACTCCAAAGGCAGAACGTTTTAAGGGGCCCATTATTTCTTTTTGGAGATGCTTCTCAGGAGAGAAACCAACACTGACAGCAGGGCTGACATTAGGGCTTGAGAACCCGCCTGGGGACCCGGGAGCCCCCTGGGACTTGCCCTATTTCAGTACCCATCTCCCAACCCCCCAAACCAGACCCACTGCTGCCTCTGCAGCTGCTCAGACACTCCAGGGGCTGTTCTGGGCAGGGCGGCAGCTTTGCTTGTTATCATCAAGATCTACCGACCTGTACACTTATTACCAAAACAAGCTGAAAACCCACCCCGCCCCCCTGAGCCCCGCTTCCCTCCACATTTGTCCCTTCGAACACCCACAGATTTTTCCTTTCACAAGCCCCTGTCCTCCACTGTGGGGGCTGGAGAAACAGCTCTAAAATCCAAACAGAAATGCCACCAACTTGAGAAGGCGCCTGTGTATCCTGAGCTAGGCTGCTTCTGGGACGGCCCCCAGTTTTCTTCCTGCCCTCCCCAAGCCTGTTAGCACGCCTGCTTCTCCAGCCACCTCACCACCTCCCTCCTCCACAGAGGGGTCCCTGCGGGCTGGAGAGGCCTGCAGAAGCCCCAGACCCTTAGCACTGTCAGCGGGAGGCTTGGGGAGAAAGATGAGAACCACGCTCCCTGGATGTGGAAGGGGCAGGACCCAGAGGAAGACAGCTGGGCTCAACGCCATCCCCACCTCCCAGGATGGTGGCCAAAGCTCATTTCTTTTCTTTTTTCCTTTAAATTTATTTATACATATTTTTTGGTCATGTGGTGAGCATTTGGGATCTTAGTTCCCTCGCCAGGGATGGAACCTGCAGCATCTGCATCAGAAGCTCAGAGTCTCAACAACTGGACCACCAGTGACGTCCCGGGGAGATCTAAGGACCTGATGCTCTTGAGAACCTCTGGGTTTACACCAGCTGGCTCCGGGATCCTGGTACTTCTAGGAACACTGCCCACAGCAACTGGGCAGGGCAAGTACCAGCTGCCCTCTGTTGGCCTGTGGAACCCTAATAGCGGCTTTCCAAAAGGCTGGGCTGACGGCCCCTCACTTGAAAGTCCCACCCAAAACGACCTGCATGGGGACCGCAAACCCAGGGGCTCGATGCGGGGGTGCTGTGCAAGGTTCTCTGCCCCGGCCGGGGGCCCAGGAGGCAATACACACCTTGCCCCAGATCTGGGAGCTGCTGCGGTCAGTGAGGCAGGCCCCAGGGCAGCACAGCTGCCAGGGTGCTCAGCTTAGCCTGAGAATCAAGTTTCTTTGCAAGCAGATGGAAAGACTGGAGGAAGGCTGGAAAGAAAGCGCAGAACTTAATCCTCTCTTCAAGCGAGGAAACAGCTTGAGGAGGAAGAGGGACTCGGCTGCCAGTTCAGTGCACAGAGATAAGGCGAATTTTACAAAAAGGAAAAGCAAGAGGTTTCCGACCCAGCCCCAGCCCACAGTGGTCTGCAAGCACTACAGCGATGGGGCGCTCACGATTAAATGGGGACCATGAGTTAAGCTGTGACAGAGCTCCTAATAGGGAACTCCTTTATCGGAACTTTTAAGAATGGATTTTCATTCTGCATTTTTAAGGACAAACAAAATGACAGAATGTTCCCTACGTAACGAAGGATCCTCAAGCACACTAAGGCACGGCCCCCACCTTCTGCTGCTCTCCAAATTGCCAACGACTCCCAGGGTTGACTGTATCTGGAGAGGTTGCTGGCTCCGTATTCCCCCGGACTAAACCCTCTCACCCCCCGCATCCTGACAAGGAAGATATCTCACAGTTTAATGGGGAAACCACCTCTTACAGGGCTCCACTTTTAAAGCTGGACACTCTAGGACAGAAATATATATCCAAAGCCTTCCAGCCCCTTCTGGAAGGGTGCCACCCTCCTCTGAGCGCCCCTCTTCAAAGGGCCTCCGGCATCATCACTGCACGCTGCTGGGCCCATCCACCAAGGCCACTCCTGAAATGCAGGTCCCTCCTAACCAGGTCACTGCAACCCCAGTCCACTCCCAGCAGGGCACCTGACAACGCCAGATCCCGCCCAGCCTGGACACACGCCACTCCTTCCAGCATCTCCTCACCTGCATCCTCAGTCAGCATAACAACAGACTCAGGAATAACATCATCTAACTGATCGTGTTTCGTGGGCCATGCACCGCGCTGAGCTCTTACACAACTCTCTGAGTCCCCCCGGGGAAACAGAACTTCAATGACCTGCCCAGGAGCACAAGGCTACTGAGGGGAGGGGCTTGACCACTCAGCTGCTATGCCTTGCTGGCCCATCAGACTTTCTTCCCAGGATGCCCTAAGCTTTTTTAACCTCGTTTGATAATTACTTCCCAGAAGTGAAAAGCAGGCAACAACCCACATCAAAATATCTCCTTTATACTCTTCTGGTTGGCAAGATGTGAGAACAAGTGAGAGGCCTGACAACCGGAGGCTCACCCATCAGGGCTTAAGTTCTACTTAGTAACCATTCTTGAGGGCATTGACAGGCCCAGACACCACTGTGCTGTTTGAGTCTGACATGCACAAGAGACGGGGAATTCCCTGGCGGTCCAGTGGGTAGGACTCCAAGCTTCCATTGCAGGGGGCACTGGCTGGATTCCTGGCTGGAGAACTAAGATCCTGCAAGGGGTGCAGTGCAGCAAAAATAAATAAAATGCACAGGAAGCAAAAAAGGGGGGGGACCCCTCAAGACTGGGACCATCTGGGGTAAGGGAAGTGTGGTCCCAAAATAAAATCCACAGGAGGAGTTACCTGTGACAGAAGCTAAAGGGCGAGGGATGGGAAAGAGTCAAGGTAACCACTAGAAGCCCCACTCCAACCAACTGACCACAACGATCCACAGGCTCACCCTAGGGGCAACTGCCTCCCAGGGTCTCCAGTGCATTGGTGGCCTGTGACGAATGACAGACTCACTCATCCTAATACCCGTGGTGTCCATCCACGTCTGCCACTCTTCCAGGCCCCTTGAGGCTCCCCGCAAGACAGAATCATCTGATCAGAACCAAGACAAGGCTACGCTGCTATGTTCCAAAACTACCATCCATCTCCACTGGTCCTCAAACATTAACGTGCCTCCCCAAAGATTACTTTGCCCACGAATCAATGAAATGTGTTTAAAATGCTGACCTGAGGGCCCACCCTTGTGTTCTTCCGGTTGGGTATATTTGGGGACTCCGTATTTAAATAAGCACCGGGCAATTTGGATAAAGGCCCCAAGACACACTTGTAGGTGACACTGCTCTCTGGTTCCTATGGGCAGGTGTTCTTGTCACCAACAGTTGGTTTTCAACTTCCTTCTCTGTGTGGGTAAAGACTCTTGAATAAAACTTGCCTAAAAGTTACTCAATCTGAAAGAGTATAAAGTTCGCACTTCCCTTACACACTATCAGAAAAGAAGAGTTATTTATATTGGAACAAACTCAAGAGGAAAAAAACTCTAGTTATCCAGAGAAAGGCCAGAGGAAGCAGTTAAGGCCAGTAATGCGTAGTCCTGTTCTCTAGCAACAGCAGTCTTGTCTTAAGTTTTCTAATTCTCAAAGTTCTCACACACCACTTATTTTTAGCTAGCCGATTCCAAAGAAAAATGCAGGACCGATGGCTGGTAGTAGCGAACGTTCCTCCCAGAGCCGGCGCTTTATGGGCAGAGGCCACACTGAGCCCTAACTCCCGGACCCGGCGCAGTGACTAGCACATAGAGTCGGTGCCGAATACACGCTTGCCGAAGGAATGCTACCTCCGGTTTCCAAAAGACGCAAACCAAGCCATCCCTTTCCCTCTCAAACCAGAACCCTCGAGTTACTCCTATCCAAACTATCAGACCACATTTTTCAGGCGTAAAACGCTTGCTGCCCGCGGCTGTCCCCAGGGCTCCCATTCGGGACGTCACACCCTTGCCCTGTTTTGAAACCTGCGGCCCCTCTCCCTTCCCACTCCTTGGGCATGTGAGCCTCAAATGCCTAACTAGTTCCCAAGCTTCCCTTCCCAGGAGTGGGCAGTCAGCCTGTACTCGAGGAAAATCGGAGCAAAATCAGGGCGAAGAAGCCAGTGTGCAAAGAAGGCACTTTATACCCTCTCTGCGTCCAAGAATCGATGGCAGCCCCGGCCTCCTCGCCGCCCTCCTCTCCCGGGTCTCCCAAGCGATCCTGTCGCCCCGCTACAACCTTCCAACTCCAGCAAGTCGCTGGTCCGCGCGGCGCCCCCACCCCGGAGCGCGCGGCCCGCAGGCCCGGCCAGACACCGCCGCCGCCGCTCACCTTCGTCCGGGCCGCCGGCGCTCGCCACGGCCAGCAGCTGCGCCACGGCCAGGAGCAGGACGAGCATCCAGGCTTTCCGGGGCCTCATCGCGGTGGTGCTGAGCGTGGCCTCCTTGCACCGGCGGCCACTGGTCGCTCCCGAACTTGGGGCTCGGGTCTCGCGGAGCCAAGCGAGAGGTAAAAAACCGCCCCCCGAAGACCTCCCTGGCAATTAACTAGGGGGCGGGGAAAGACGCGGGCCGGCCAATCCCAGTCCGATCTGGGGCGCGGGCCGCTAGCGCCGCGGTGCGCGTCCAAGCTCGGCGGCACCACCCTTCGCGTGGACCCTCCTCCCCGGCCTTCTCCGCGCACCCCGCGGCTCGCGCGTTTAAAGCTCAGAGCACTAACGTGAGGTGCCCCCTTCTGATTGGCTGCTCCTCGGCCTCCAATCAGCGGCTGCCACTCGGTTTACCCGGAGCGCACAGGCTGAGAGAGGGAGCTGGGGAGAACAAAGGCGGCGGGCCGGCACCCGAGGGGCGGGGCCAAGATACGCCTCGGGCAGCGATTGGCTGGAGACGCGGCGGGCGGGGCCTGGGAAGAGCTAGGTGGGCGGGGCTCCAGGCGGCGGAACTGGGCTGGAAGAACACGTGTCCTTAGCGCAGCTAGGGGCAGAGGGGACTTCTGAGATTACCTAGAGGACCCCGCGAGGCTCAAGGGCTAAGCGGAGGAGGGGCCTGAGCTAATCAGCAGGTGGGAGAGAGAACAGGACTTCCCACTTGTCTCCCTGTTCGTGATCTTTTTGATATCTGCTTGAGCGACTGAAAGTGCGTTTCTTTCCTGGATTAAAACGGATTGGCTTTGAGGGCGAGGTAGTTTGCAGTAAAAGTGAATCCAGAAGTAGGGTTTGGGAGAAACCTTCTTTCTAGGGTTTTATCTAGGAAAAGGCCATCAGGTGCGTGTCTAAACTTTGCTTCATGTTATCAATTTCTCTCCTGATTTTCTGCAAAAGTGACATATCAGATAGGCAGTATAGCGGTTTATAGAATTCTAACTATAGACTTCAGGTTTTCCCTCCTGACAATTTAAGAGGAAACAAACTAGGTTAAGATAATGACTTTTGTATGTTGAGCCGTGATGTGTCTCGGGGTTTGAGGTTTCTTTAACACCTGGAAATTCATATACCTGAAGAGTTACAGAAGACAGGTCAAAAAACAAAACTGGAGAGTCTAGAAGTTTTTTCTGTGTATACAGATTGTCAGGAAGAAAGAAACCTAACTACTCAACAGACTTTAGCAGTTAGAAAGTTTTATTAAATTTAGTGAATTTCTATCCAACTACTGAATCTGATAGTACCCCTCTCACTTNTTACAGAAGACAGGTCAAAAAACAAAACTGGAGAGTCTAGAAGTTTTTTCTGTGTATACAGATTGTCAGGAAGAAAGAAACCTAACTACTCAACAGACTTTAGCAGTTAGAAAGTTTTATTAAATTTAGTGAATTTCTATCCAACTACTGAATCTGATAGTACCCCTCTCACTTTTTGTAAGGCAGGAAGACATTAATTAATTTCACGGACAGGGTGAGTATGCACTAAGTGATTTGTCAGAATGCTATGCATGTAGAATGTCAAACAGTTCAATATCATTTTAAGAAACTCTTCAAAAAGATAGTGTCCCAAGCCAGAATTTTTATCTTTCTTGGTAGTTTCCTCTGAATCCTTATAAAACTGAGGATTTAGAATCCTGTTTGTCCAGATGTGGCACAAATATTACCAATTTCACTAAGACCCTTTGTTGATACAAGGTATGAGACGAAACCTCTTAATATGCCTTACATATATATATGTATATTTATGTATACACACACATACATGAAATCAGTATCATATTTACTTGTGAGATTAAAGTAATATTTACTTTTTAAAAAAACATGTAGTGTATGACAGAAGCTTGCTGCTGCTGCTGCTGCTGCTGCATCGCTTCAGTCGAGTCCGACTCTGTGCAACCCCATAGACTTCAGCCCACCAGGCTCCCCCGTCCCTGGGATTCTCCAGGCAAGGACACTGGAGTGGGTTGCCATTTCCTTCTCCAATGCGTGAAAGTGAAGTCGCTCAGTCGTGTTCGACTCTTAGCGACCCCATGGACTGCAGCCCACCAGGCTCCTCCATCCATGGGATTTTCCAGGCAAGAGTACTAGAGTGGGTTGCCATTGCCTTCTCCGATGACAGAAGCTTGCTGCTGCTGCTGCTAAGTCGCTTCAGTCGTGTCTGACTCTGTGCGTCCCCATAGACGGCAGCCCACCAGGCTCCCCTGTCCCTGAGATTCTCCAGGCAAGAACACTGGAGTGGGTTGCCATTTCGTTCTCCAATGCATAAAAGTGAAAAGTGAAAGTGAAGTCGCTCAGTCGTGTCTGACTCTTAGCGACCCCGTGGACTGGAGCTCACCAGGCTCCTTCATCCATGGGATTTTCCAGGCAAGAGTACTGGATTGGGGTGCCATTGCCTTCTCCAATGACAGAAGCTTACTCAACAGCAAAACATTAGTTTATCGAGTTGAAAAGCTCCTTGGTTTTTTTTTTCTTTATCCCCAAATGTCACCCAATTTGGTTATGGGAATAAGTAAGCTGGGAGAATCTGTGTTCAGGGAGAGAGATTTTCCTGATTATCTCCAAGATCTTCATAGCTAGTTGTGAACAGAGGAAGGCTTCCACAAAGAGCTGGCTCCTGGCTTGTCCCCAGGGCTGCCATTTAACAGTTAGATTATGTTTACAGTTCAACTTCAACATGCGCTTCAAATGCACGCTCTAGCGAAGTGGCCTCTCTAGATAGTCTCCAGGTGGATCTGTGACAGTGTCATTACCAAGCTGGGCACTTGTGTCAGTTTTCACAGGTCAAGAATATACAGTCAGAAACCTGTAAACCGAACCCAGGCAGCTGCACATCTGCATGCCCTGAAAGCACGAGGCCAATGAGCCATCTCTTGGGGCTTAACCCTTGTGGGATGAATCTGTTTCTTCTCTGTGCTGGAGAACTCAGCTATGGTCCTGACTACCCTCCCGTGGTTCTGATACAGTTCTCTTTCAGGAGAGGGGAAAAGCTGAAGTTTTTGAAAATAAAGGGATTCATTTTTCAGAAAACTCTGCCTCTTCCGGCAAACACCACTGTAGCCAGAGATACAATTAGCATGGACTTTTCTACATTTTAAACTTAATATCACATCATACTTATTTCCCTCACATTCTTTTTTTTTTTAAGGAACTGAGCTCTTTCTAGAAGGGTCCACCTTGATTTATGAAGATGAGAGACTGAAATGAGGTCATGCCCACACTCAGACCTCCTTTAGCTGCTCAGGCAGTTACCCGAGCATGCTTACCATATTCCTTAACACCATTCCTTGCATAGCTGAGACCTGGTACCAGACTCTGTCATTCTCTTTTAGGGTGTAATGTTATTCAGCTGCTGCAACTTTTATTGCCTCTTCCGATGATTTGAGTATTTATTGCCCTTGATGTGATTCAAAACAGCAAAATGTTCACACATACAGGTGTGGCCAACCATTGAGAATAAGACTAAGCTGACATTTTTGCAGGAGATTGTGACAAGGCATTCTTTCCAAGTTTGCAGATACAGGTAACTTGCATGGCCATTTTTTTGTTAAGCCAGTAGTTTTGGCCACCATTTCTCATTGCTCTGCGAAATTCTTAAGATGATGTTTTAAGACCCAAATTCAGAATATTTTAAAGATTTTTTTGATATGGGCCAATTTTAAAGTATTTATTGAATTTGTTACAATATTGCTTTTGTTTTAATGTTTTGGCTTTTTGGCACCAAGGCATGTGGAATTTTAATTCCCCAGAGTTCGAACCCTCACTCCCTGCATTGGAGGGTGAAGTCTTAACCACTGGACCACCAGGGAAGTCCCAAACTGAGATTATTTTAGTATTCAAGTTTTATTGTCACTAAATGTTAGGAAGTTCCAGACATTTGGGAGCTATAACTAAAAAGACCTGTGTCCTTCTGGAAATTAAATAGTAAAACTTAAAGACAGAATACTTTTATATTAGAAGCAAAAAAGATTCACTGTGTTTGCTGTGAAAGGTTAGGAGTAGAGGTTCTGGGGGTCAGACTTCTGAGGTCTTGAGTTTAGACCCTACCAACTTTATTTATTTACTCATTCCATATGTACTGAGTGACAAGTGATTTGCAGTGTGCAGACTTACACATGTATTGTCGTCAGTTCAGTTCAGTTGCTCAGTCGTGTCTGACCCTCTGCGACCCCACTGACTGCAGCACACCAGGCTTCCCTGTCCATCACCAACTCCTGGAGCCTACTCAAACTAATGTCTATCACGTTGGTGATGCCAGCCAACCATATCATCCTCTGTCATCCCATTCTCCTCCCACCTTCAATCTTTCCCAGCATCAGAGTCTTTTCCAGTGAGTTGGTTCTTCATATCCAGGTGGCCAAAGTACTGGAACTTCAGCTTCAGCATCAGTCCTTCCAATAAATATTCAGGACTGATTTCTTTAGAACTGACTGGTTGGATCTCCTTGCAGTCCAAGGGACTCTCAAGAGTCTTCTCCAACATCACAGTTCAAAAGCATCAATTCTTCGGCACTCAGCTTTCTTTATAGTACAACTTTCACATTCATACATGACTACTGGAAAAAACAAAGCCCTGACTAGACGGACCTTTGTTGGTAACGCATTGTCTCTGCTTTTTAATGTGCTGTCTAGGTTGGCCATAACTTTTCTTCCAAGGAGCAAGTGTCTTTTAATTTCATGGCTGCAATCACCGTCTGCAGTGATTTTGGAGCCCCCCAAAATAAAGTCTCTTACTGTTTCCATTGTTTCCCCATCTATTTGCCATGCAGTGATGGGACTGGATGCCATGATCTTAGTTTTCTGAATGTTGAGCTTTAAGCCAACTCTTTCACTCTCCTCTTTCACTTTCATCAAGAGGCTCTTTAGTTCTTTGCTTTCTGCCATAAGGGTGGTGTCATCTGCATATCTGAGGTTATTGATATTTCTCCCAGCAATCTTGATTCCAGCTTGAGTTTCATCCAGCCCTGCATTTCGCATGATGTACTCTGCATAGATGTTAAATAAGCAGGGTGACAATATACAGACTTGACGTACTCCTTTCCCAATTTGGAACCAGTCCATTGTTCCATGTCCGGTACTGTTACTTCTTAACCTGCATACAGATTTCTCAGGAGACACGTAAGGTGGTCCGGTATTCCCTCTCTTGANCTGCATTTCGCATGATGTACTCTGCATAGATGTTAAATAAGCAGGGTGACAATATACAGACTTGACGTACTCCTTTCCCAATTTGGAACCAGTCCATTGTTCCATGTCCGGTACTGTTACTTCTTAACCTGCATACAGATTTCTCAGGAGACACGTAAGGTGGTCCGGTATTCCCTCTCTTGAAGAATTTTCCACAGTTTGTTGTGATTCACACAGTCAAAGGCTTTGGTGTAGTCAATGAAACAGAAGTGGATGTTTTTCTGGAATTCTCTTGCTTTTTCGATGATCCAACGGATGTTGGCAATTTGATCTCCTGTTCTTCTGCCTTTTCTAAATCCAGCTTGAACATCTGGAAGTTCTCGATTCATGTACTATTGAAGCCTAGCTTGGAGAATTTTGAGCACTGCTTTACTAGCATGTGAAATGAGTGCGATTGTGCAGCAGTTTGAACATTCTTTGGCATGCCTTTGAGATCCCACATGCCGGGGAGCAACTAAGCCCATGTGCCCACAATTACTAAGCCTGTGGTATAGAGTCCAGTAACTGCAACTACTGAGCCCTCACACCACAACTGCTGAAGCGTGTGCACCCTAGAGCCCGTGAAATTACAAAGATACAAAACAGACCAAAAGAATTCAATGAAGAATTTTGGACTTTCTTGGTGGTCCAGTGGCCAAGACTCCCCACTCCCAATGCAGGGGGTCCAGGTTTGCCACAACTAAGAGCTGACATGCTGCCACTGAAGAAGATCTCACAGTGCCACAAGGAAGACCCTGTGCAGCCAAATAAGTCAGTATTTTTAACTTAAAAAAGAATCCAGTGAAGAATTTTAAGAGGGAGAGTGCCATGGAGTTGTTTTCATTTTATAAAGATCACTCTGGTGGGCACGTGGCAGTGGAAACTGACTGGAGTCAGGGATACCAGGTAGGAGACAGTTTCCTGTTAACCCAGGTGAGAGATGATGGTGGTAGCTGGAATGAAGAAAAATAGTAATATTAAAGTGGTAACGAAGAACTGAAATCTGTGTAAAAATTAGTGACTGATCGAGATGTAAAGGGGCGGGGAATGAAGAGACACTAGGGCAGCTGGTGGCACCTTTCAATGAGATGAAGAACAGACAGGAGGAACGTGTGACTGGCAGGCAGGGACAAGCGGAGGGGTGAAACCAGCAATGACTTCAGCCTGGGGTGTGTTGAGTTTACGATGCCCATGAGGCATCCTAGAAGAGATATACAGTAAGTGAGTGTGTATGTGGGTTTGAGCTTAGGAGAAATACGAGTATATGACGGGCAAGTGAAGTGTGAGTGGATGAAATCAGCCATGGAGAGGGTGTTGAGGGAGAAGAAAGGGGAGCATGCAAGTTTGGGAAGCAACATTCCAGGGATTGTCCGAGGACACAAGAGAGGTAAGAGTGATCATTTTGCTATGAAGGAAAAATTTCATGAGAGAACAAAGAGACAAGGAACAACAACAAGGCATATTAGTGTTTCAACAGAGAAAAATACATTTTAAGTATCTCACTTTTCATGAAGTATTTAAAAATTAGTAATACATGTTATTTGTGGAATATTTGGAAAGTACAGGAAGAAATAAAGAAATATAAGAAGGAAGAAAATTCCAAAGATTACTTCTGTGAGTTTTGTGGTTAATCACCAATCTTTTTTTCTGTCAGTGTGCATATACAATAAACACACCCATGTTTTCTTTTACAAACTGAGATACTATGAATCCAGTCTTGGATGCTGTTTGTTTTCTTTTTCCATTATATTTGAAGCATTTCCCCACTTTCATTGGTACTTTAAATAATTGGATAGAAAGAAAAACAGGTATAATTTTCTTTTTTTGAAAAGGAAAACCGTTTTAGAGAAAAATAAGAGAAAAAAATCTTCCTTTTAAAGGTAAAGCTTACTCTGACTTAAGGTATACCACCTTGCCCTTGATACTACGCTGAATATCCAGCTGAGCTAGCATGTCACTGACAGAACAGAAAACCCAGATGAGTAGTTTCTTCTTACTTTTTAAAAAATTTGGCTGCACTGGGTCTTAGTTGCAGCAGGCGGGACCTTTCAGCTGTGGCACTTGGGATCTTCAGTCAAGACAAGCGAACTTGTTGAGGCAGGTGGGATACAGTTTCCGGACCTGGGCTCCTTGTGTTGGGAGTGTAGAGTCTTAGCCACTGGACCACTAGAGAAGTCCCAGAAAACCCAAATGATATGATCATTTTTAGTGAGGAGAAGGCTTTGTGGCAAAGCTAGATTTGCACCCTATAACTGCATGCGTAAGTATAATACTTACTGGGGACTTTCCAGATGGCTCTAATGGTAAAGAACCTGCCTGCCAACACAGAAGACATGAGAGTCGCAGTTCAATCCCTGGCTAGGGAGATCTCCTAGAGAAGGGGATAGCAACCCGTTCCAGTATTCTTGCCTGGAGAAGCCCAAAGACAGAGCCTGGTGGGCTACAGTCCATAGGGTGGCAAAGAGTTGGACACAACTGAAGCAACTTAGCACACATGTACACATGCCACCTGATAAGATGCAATGAGATAAACACAGCATCACATCTTGGCTAACTCTCAGAAGGCAAATAAACTGAACATAATCATGAAGATACATCAGGTACACCCAGATTGAGGGACAGTCTACAAAATAACTGCCCTGCTGTGATGGCACACAAGTGCGGGAGAGAGGAGCTACCCCACGTCCGAGGTCAGGGGCAGAAGCCGGGAGGACCCCATGCCCAAGGGGCGGCAGCCAAGAGGAGCTACCCCACATCTGAGGTCAGGGGCAGTGGCCCAGGGGAGCTACCCACCCCACCCCAGGAGGCCAGGGGCAGCGGCCGGGAGGAACTACCCCACGTCCAAGGAGCAGTGGCTGCGCGGGCGCAGGTGACCTAGAAGAGCTACTCCATGTTCAAGGTCAGGAGGGGCAGCGGTGAGGCGATACCTCTCCTCCAAGGTAAGGAGCAGCGGCTGTACTTTGCTGGAGCAGCCGTGAAGAGATACCCCACGCCCAAGGTAANAAAGACTCTGATGCTGGGAAGGATTGGGGGCAGGGGGAAAAGGGGACAACAAAGGATGAGATGGCTGGATGGCATCACCGACTCGATGGGTGTGAGTCTGAGTGAACTCCGGGAGATGGTGATGGACAGGGAGGCCTGGTGTGTTGCGATTCATGGGGTCACAAAGAGTTGGGCACAACTGAGCTACTGAACTGAACTGAAATGAACCTTGAAAAGTATCAAGGCCTTGACACCCTAAGGCTGTCTCTTTTTTCTAGAAACTTATTGAGGGCTGAAAACAAGCAAGTTGCAACATCTGAATTCTTTTTCACCCTGACAACTCCCTAATGCTCCATATTAGTATGCACATGGTCTAAGTCCCAAGGCACTAGAGATGACACCTGCTACCTAACAGACTGCCACCTACTCAGACTAGGACAGTCATTACTCCTTTTACTCTACTTTTTCTATGCAGCAGAATCCAAATTTTAGGATCAGTTACACACAAACCCCCACCCTGTTAACAATTTCTATGTCTTTTAGGACTCTCCATTTTGTAAGAGAAAATGCAATTCCACAACGTTTTAAACGATAAGGAGATGTTACTGGTTCACACATGTGAAGAATCAGGGACAGAATAAGCTCAGGAACTGCCTAATACAGAGCTCAGACAATGTTACCAGGATGAAGTTTCCTGATCTCTCACTTCCGCTTCCATGTGTTGGTTCAGCGTTTCTTAGGGCTGCATCCTTCCTCATTCATACCCATCAGGAGGGAGAGTGTTTTTTCCCCATGTAAATCATTCTCAAAGGATGAGGTAGTTATAATACAATTCTCAAATAGCAAAAGTATGGGTAGTTTTCTCCTCTCAAAGATGGCATATTCTACATTTAACATCAGCACCATCAGCATGAAAACTCTAAGTGGATGATTTTCAATCCAGTTACACTCTTTCACCACTATGTGGATGACTCAATCACTGTTGAATCTTCAACTGCAAAAATGACTTGAATAAAAATATATGTGACTTTTAAAGACACTGGATGGGTAGGTCAAGTTTGTTGTCTTGTTAAAGGCTGACCAAGTAGCAAACAGAAAGTATGGATGACTTGCTGAGACTTGCTTATCCTTTGATTTCATGAATTACTCTCAAATTTTCAACAAAACACCTCATGTCTACAGAAGTCAGTCTCCTCTATACCTCTCATCACACACATGTAAAATTCATTGTGCTGCTTATCCAGATTCTCCTACTCCTGTGCTCAGAAACAGATTACCATGTCATCAAAGGGCACTGCCACCTGGACCCCCAAACACATTTTTTTTCTGTCTCAGTAATTTTAAAAGCCTTCTACCTTTGTTTGTATCAGGCAGGAAGTTATGACATACATCTTGAGAAGCCAGACTTTCGAACATGCAAAATGGGCAAGGCTTGCATGACCAGAAAGAGCTTGTGATGGTTTTTCTGGTCGTCTTTCCAAAATTTAATGTTTGTTCCAAACAAAGCAGATTTATACCCTGACAGAGGTGGAACATTCAACATATAGGCCCTTGTTTTACAGAAACAGTTGGGGGGGGCAGGAGATTCATAAAGAAGTCAGTCACTGAAACTGCCAGAGACACTCATTTCTAACTGGAGAAACACAACTTGAAACAAAGAGTTTCATTCAATAAAAAGGACATTTGAGTGCATCGCCTAAGACACAATCATGTAAGTACCTATAGTATGGCATAGTTGTGTAAATGTGTTAAAAAAAAAAAGTGTGATAAAGGACACATAGAACTGTCTTCAACATTTCCTGTGAGAAATCTGAACATTTATGTTTCTAAGAAAGTTACATTTACAGAGACTTCTACAATTGGTAGTCTGTCTCCACTAAAATGAAATTTAAACTGAAAACTATTTGCCCCAAGAGCATGTTAGGAATGTCAGAAAGATATGATAAATCATCCCCTATCTTTTCAAGACCATTTGCACAATAAAATCAGAACACCACTTTCCCCAGTTCAGTTCAGTTCAGTTGCTCAGTCGTGTCCGACTCTTTGCAACCCCATGAATCGCAGCACACCAGGCCTCCCTGTCCCTCACCAACTCCCAGAATTCACTCAGACTCACGCCCATCGAGTCAGTGATGCCATCCAGCCATCTCTTCCTCAGCTATCCTCTTCTCCTCCTGCCCCCAATCCCTCCCAGCATCAGAGTCTTTTCCAGTGAGTCAACTCTTCGCATGAGGTGGCCAAAGTACTGGAGCTTCAGCTTCAGCATCGTTCCTTCCAAAGAAATCCCAGGGCTGATCTTCAGAATGAACTGGTTGGATCTCCTTGCAGTCCAAGGGACTCTCAAGTCTTCTCCAACACCACAGTTCAAAAGCATCAATTCTTCAGTGCTCAGCCTTCTTCACAGTCCAACTCTCGCATCCATACATGACTACTGGAAAAACCATAGCCTTGACTAGACGGACCTTAATCGGCAAAGTAATATCTTTGCTTTTGAATATGCTATCTAGGTTGGTCATAACTTTTCTTCCAAGGAGTAAGTGTCTTTTAATTTCATGGCTGTAGTCACCATCTGCAGTGATTTTGGAGCCCAGAAAAATAAAGTCTGACACTGTTTCCACTGTTTCCCCGTCTATTTCCCATGAAGTGATGGGACTGGATGCCATGATCTTCATTTTCTGAATGTTGAGCTTTAAGCCAACTTTTTCACTCTCCTCTTTCACTTTCATCAAGAGGCTCTTTAGTTCCTCTTCACTTTCTGCCATAAGGGTGGTGTTATCTGCATATCTGAGGTTATTGATATTTCTCCCAGCAGTCTTGATTCCAGCTTGATTCCACTTTCCCCAATCTTGATTCCACTTTCCCCAGAAGATGACAAAGGGGAATAAGGAAAATGCCCTCTAGCTTCCTGACAACTTGAAATATGTGAAACAGAAGCTTAATTAAGCAGCCCTAGCCCGAGAAACAATCCTGTCAGTATTAATATTTACTAAAGGAAAGAAGTCCCAATAAATACTAAATATGTATTGAAGGGAAGGGAGGAGAGCACAGAACTGGAACTCAAGAAACAGATTATATTCTCAATCATGAGCTATGTGACCTGGGGCAAGTTACTTCAACCTCTGTAACTCCCTTTACTCATCTCTAAAATGAAGGAGTTGGGTTATGATCTCTAAAGATTCTATTCTAAATATCATTTTTTTGTGTGTTAGTGTGAAAGACAGTAAGAAATTGTCCTGTTCCTTGAGAAATATTAATTTCGATTTAAACTAAGTATCTGGAACCTGAGTTACTGTCACCCTTGGGGATCTTCGAAAGATTTGAAACTAAAATAAGAGTTGCAACCATCATTATCGTTTTCTAAAGAACTATACTCCCTATAATTGCAATTTATTAATAGTATTATACTATATGCCCCCTTATGGGACCTCTTTCCCTTTCTCAGCCGTAATTCCTTCAGCTCTCTCTCCCATGCTGTATCTTTACCAACAGTACTCCCAGCACACAAACTGAGCTTCAGAGAAACAGAAACATTCAGAAAGCCCTGGACTGACTGCAGTCAGTGGCTATGCATAGGCCTCTTCCATTCATTGATTCAACAAGTATTTCCAACTGGGGTCACACACCACATGGGTAACAAATATTTTTTTTTTCTCTGCTGCGAGGAACTTAAGTGTACACGGCTGAGAGCATGGATTTTCCTGCACAGCCCCCTCTAGGCAACACATGATCTCGGCTAAAGCTGCAGATTTGTCAGTTCGAGCATCCAGGATCACGCCTCCTCCTGGCCGGCTCCCGCCAGAGCAGGCTTTTACTCCTGCGACCGCGCACTGACCGCTCTGCCAGGCCGAGCGGTTACTGCTTCCAACTGATGGCACCTGCAGTCTGGGTAGCCCTAAATCCTGAAGGTGGCCGCTGAGCCAACTACTGGCGTGGTGCCGGGCGGTATTCCAGACCTCTGCTGGACGCAAGGTCCCCTTTCCCAAGGCCCCGCCGCTACTGCAGCTGAGAACCAGGCTCTAGCGGCCGCTGGGGGAAGGGGAGGGCGGGGCTTACGCCCCTCCGCGCCCGTTGCCGGGACGAAACGCAGGACATCCTGGGAACTTCGCCTTTCTGGTCTGGCTTAGGGACTGGGATCCCATAGCGCCGCCTGCAGGCAGGAGGGGCCAAGACTCTCCAGAGGCATCCCGGTAGCAAGGCGCCGTCAGCTAGCTGTTCAGTCGCTAAATGCTAAATGCTCTTTGCGACCCCAGAGACTGCAGCATGCCAAGCTTCCCTGTCCTTCACTATCTTCCGGAGTTTGCTCAAATTCATGTCCATTGAGTCGGTGATGCTATCTAACCACCCCATTCTCTGCCGCCCCTTCCCCTTTGGCCTTCAGTCTTTTCCAGTATCTGAGTCTTTTCCACTGAGTGGCTCTTTGAATCAGGTGGCCAAAGTACTGGCGTTTCAGCTTTAGCATCAGTACTTCCAGTGAATATCCAGGGTTGATTTCCTTTAGGATTAACTGGTTTGATCTCCTTGTAGTCCAAGGGATTCTCAAGAGTCTTCTCCAGCACCACGATTCCAAAGCATCAATTCTCTGGCAGGGCTCAGCCTTCTTTATGGTCCAACTCTCACATCTCTACGGGACTACTGGAAAAACCATAGCTTTGACTGTACGGACCTTTGTTGGTCCAGTGATGTCTGCTTTTTAATAACACCATCTAGGTTTGTCATAGTTTTCTAAGGAGCAAGCATCTTCTAATTTCATGGCCTGCAGTCACTATCTGCAGTGATTCTGGAGTCCAAGAAAATAAGATTTATCCCTGCTTCCACTCTGCCCCCTTCTGTTTGCCACAAAGTGATGTGAACAGATGTCATGATCTTAGTTTTTTTAATCCTGATGTTCATCCAGTAGGTGTCCATGACTCCCAGTATGTCTTGACTGGGAGTGCTAAAATTTAAACTCTAGCCTCTTTCTCTTTTGATAATNTAGCCTTGACTAGATGGACCTTTGTTGGCAAAGTAATGTCTCTGCTTTTGAATATGCTAACTAGGTTGGTCAGAACTTTTCTTCTACAGAGTAAGCGCCTTTTAATTTCACGGCTGCAGTCACCATCTGCAGTGACTTTGGAGTCCCCCAAAATAAAGTCTGACACTGTTTCCCTGTTTCCCCATCTATTTCCCATGAAGTGATGGGACCAGATGCTATGACCTTTGCTTTCTGAATGTTGAGCTTTAAGCCAACTTTTTCACTCTCCTCTTTCACTGTCATCAAGAGGCTCTTTAGTTCCTCTTCACTTTCTGCCATAAGGTGGTGTCATCTGCATATCTGAGGTTATTGATATTTCTCCTGGCAATCTTGATTCCAGCTTGTGTTTCTTCCAGGTTAAAATTAGGGCACACCACAACAAAGTGTACTCTAATCCAATGACTGGTATCTTTTTAAGGAGAAGGAAATTTAGAAACTAAGATACACAGAGAAGAGAATACCAGGTGAAGATGGGAAACCTGTTTGAGTGATAAGTCTACAACCTAACTAATGGCAAGAAACATCAAATAATGCCAGCAAACACCAGAAGCAAAGGGAAGAATGGAATGGATTCTTCCTCAAAGCCTTTAGAGTTAGTTTCAGACTTCCAGCTTCCCGAGCTATGAGAAAATACATTTCCAATGTTTCAAGACATCCAGTTTGTGGTACTATGTTACCATAGTCCTAGGAAATGAATGCACGATGTTACAGTTTCAACTTATTAGCTTTATTTCCTGCCTTTGGGTTTTAAATTTAACTCTCATGTACAAATTTTGTGAATTAAGCTAATAATAGTTGGTTTCTGTTGCTTGGCCTAAAGAACTTTAACAAGGAAAGCTGATGTACAAACTAGAAAAATCCATTTGCAGCTGCTTTTGACAGAATATAACTGTGGCCTTAAGTTTAACAAATGCCTCACTAGTTCATGAACATACTAGTCCAGAAACTCTGAACATATTGCACATGTGTATGAGTGAGGATCCGTTCAGAAAACAGAAAAAAAGCAAAGACATCATTCAAAGTCTGAAAAATAGAGGAAACAAGGTAATGAATATCAGTGGAGAAATAACTCCAGAAAGAATGAAGAGATGGAGCCAAAGCAAAAACAATACCCAGCTGTGGATGTGACTGGTGACAGAAGCAAGGTCCGATGCTGTAATGAGCAATGTTGCATAGGAACCTGGAATGTTAGGTCCATGAATCAAGGCAAATTCAGTTCAGTTCAATTCAGTCACTCAGTCGTGTCTGAATCTATGCGACCCCATGAATTGCAGCACACCAGGCCTCCCTGTCCATCACCAACTCCTGGAGTTCACTCAGACTCACGCCCATCGAGTCAGTGATGCCATCCAGCCATCTCATCCTCTGTCGTACCCTTCTCCTCCTTCCCCCAGTCCCTCCCAGCATCAGAGTCTTTTCCAATGAGTCAACTCTTCCCATCAGGTAGCAAAGTACTGGAGCTTCAGCTTTAGCATCATTCCTTCCAAAGAAATCCCAGGGCTGATCTCATTCAGAATGGACTAGTTGGATCTCCTTGCAGTCCAAGGGACTCTCAAGAGTCTTCCCCAACACCACAGTTCAAAAGCATTAATTCTTCTGCGCTCAGCCTTCTTCACAGTCCAATTCTCACATCCATACATGAATACTGGAAAAAACCATAGCCTTGACAAGATGGACCATAGTCGGCAAAGTAATATCTCTGCTTTTGAATATGGTATCTAGGTTGGTCATAACTTTTCTTCCAAGGAGTAAATGTCTTTTAATTTCATAGCTGCAATCGCCATCTGTAGTGATTTTGGAGCCCAGAAAAAGAAAGTCTGACACTGTTTCCACTGTTTCCCCGTCTATNAGTGATGCCATCCAGCCATCTCTTCCTCAGCTATCCTCTTCTCCTCCTGCCCCCAATCCCTCCCAGCATCAGAGTCTTTTCCAGTGAGTCAACTCTTCGCATGAGGTGGCCAAAGTACTGGAGCTTCAGCTTCAGCATCGTTCCTTCCAAAGAAATCCCAGGGCTGATCTTCAGAATGAACTGGTTGGATCTCCTTGCAGTCCAAGGGACTCTCAAGTCTTCTCCAACACCACAGTTCAAAAGCATCAATTCTTCAGTGCTCAGCCTTCTTCACAGTCCAACTCTCGCATCCATACATGACTACTGGAAAAACCATAGCCTTGACTAGACGGACCTTAATCGGCAAAGTAATATCTTTGCTTTTGAATATGCTATCTAGGTTGGTCATAACTTTTCTTCCAAGGAGTAAGTGTCTTTTAATTTCATGGCTGTAGTCACCATCTGCAGTGATTTTGGAGCCCAGAAAAATAAAGTCTGACACTGTTTCCACTGTTTCCCCGTCTATTTCCCATGAAGTGATGGGACTGGATGCCATGATCTTCATTTTCTGAATGTTGAGCTTTAAGCCAACTTTTTCACTCTCCTCTTTCACTTTCATCAAGAGGCTCTTTAGTTCCTCTTCACTTTCTGCCATAAGGGTGGTGTTATCTGCATATCTGAGGTTATTGATATTTCTCCCAGCAGTCTTGATTCCAGCTTGATTCCACTTTCCCCAATCTTGATTCCACTTTCCCCAGAAGATGACAAAGGGGAATAAGGAAAATGCCCTCTAGCTTCCTGACAACTTGAAATATGTGAAACAGAAGCTTAATTAAGCAGCCCTAGCCCGAGAAACAATCCTGTCAGTATTAATATTTACTAAAGGAAAGAAGTCCCAATAAATACTAAATATGTATTGAAGGGAAGGGAGGAGAGCACAGAACTGGAACTCAAGAAACAGATTATATTCTCAATCATGAGCTATGTGACCTGGGGCAAGTTACTTCAACCTCTGTAACTCCCTTTACTCATCTCTAAAATGAAGGAGTTGGGTTATGATCTCTAAAGATTCTATTCTAAATATCATTTTTTTGTGTGTTAGTGTGAAAGACAGTAAGAAATTGTCCTGTTCCTTGAGAAATATTAATTTCGATTTAAACTAAGTATCTGGAACCTGAGTTACTGTCACCCTTGGGGATCTTCGAAAGATTTGAAACTAAAATAAGAGTTGCAACCATCATTATCGTTTTCTAAAGAACTATACTCCCTATAATTGCAATTTATTAATAGTATTATACTATATGCCCCCTTATGGGACCTCTTTCCCTTTCTCAGCCGTAATTCCTTCAGCTCTCTCTCCCATGCTGTATCTTTACCAACAGTACTCCCAGCACACAAACTGAGCTTCAGAGAAACAGAAACATTCAGAAAGCCCTGGACTGACTGCAGTCAGTGGCTATGCATAGGCCTCTTCCATTCATTGATTCAACAAGTATTTCCAACTGGGGTCACACACCACATGGGTAACAAATATTTTTTTTTTCTCTGCTGCGAGGAACTTAAGTGTACACGGCTGAGAGCATGGATTTTCCTGCACAGCCCCCTCTAGGCAACACATGATCTCGGCTAAAGCTGCAGATTTGTCAGTTCGAGCATCCAGGATCACGCCTCCTCCTGGCCGGCTCCCGCCAGAGCAGGCTTTTACTCCTGCGACCGCGCACTGACCGCTCTGCCAGGCCGAGCGGTTACTGCTTCCAACTGATGGCACCTGCAGTCTGGGTAGCCCTAAATCCTGAAGGTGGCCGCTGAGCCAACTACTGGCGTGGTGCCGGGCGGTATTCCAGACCTCTGCTGGACGCAAGGTCCCCTTTCCCAAGGCCCCGCCGCTACTGCAGCTGAGAACCAGGCTCTAGCGGCCGCTGGGGGAAGGGGAGGGCGGGGCTTACGCCCCTCCGCGCCCGTTGCCGGGACGAAACGCAGGACATCCTGGGAACTTCGCCTTTCTGGTCTGGCTTAGGGACTGGGATCCCATAGCGCCGCCTGCAGGCAGGAGGGGCCAAGACTCTCCAGAGGCATCCCGGTAGCAAGGCGCCGTCAGCTAGCTGTTCAGTCGCTAAATGCTAAATGCTCTTTGCGACCCCAGAGACTGCAGCATGCCAAGCTTCCCTGTCCTTCACTATCTTCCGGAGTTTGCTCAAATTCATGTCCATTGAGTCGGTGATGCTATCTAACCACCCCATTCTCTGCCGCCCCTTCCCCTTTGGCCTTCAGTCTTTTCCAGTATCTGAGTCTTTTCCACTGAGTGGCTCTTTGAATCAGGTGGCCAAAGTACTGGCGTTTCAGCTTTAGCATCAGTACTTCCAGTGAATATCCAGGGTTGATTTCCTTTAGGATTAACTGGTTTGATCTCCTTGTAGTCCAAGGGATTCTCAAGAGTCTTCTCCAGCACCACGATTCCAAAGCATCAATTCTCTGGCAGGGCTCAGCCTTCTTTATGGTCCAACTCTCACATCTCTACGGGACTACTGGAAAAACCATAGCTTTGACTGTACGGACCTTTGTTGGTCCAGTGATGTCTGCTTTTTAATAACACCATCTAGGTTTGTCATAGTTTTCTAAGGAGCAAGCATCTTCTAATTTCATGGCCTGCAGTCACTATCTGCAGTGATTCTGGAGTCCAAGAAAATAAGATTTATCCCTGCTTCCACTCTGCCCCCTTCTGTTTGCCACAAAGTGATGTGAACAGATGTCATGATCTTAGTTTTTTTAATCCTGATGTTCATCCAGTAGGTGTCCATGACTCCCAGTATGTCTTGACTGGGAGTGCTAAAATTTAAACTCTAGCCTCTTTCTCTTTTGATAATTACACAAGGTTGGACCTAAAATTGATAGGCATATAAGCCAGGGAGGTGCATCATGTGTAAGGTTGTCCTTTTTCTGCCTCAATTTTTGGTACTCTACTCCTTCTTATCCGTGAAAAAACTAATCAGTAGTTGACCTCATAGAAGACGTAGATATTTTTATTTGAACCAACCTGAGGATTATCATGATGGAGACAGTCCTTCAGAGAGTTCTGAAGACTGTTTCACCTGTCAGAAGTCAAAACACAGTTATTCAGGTTTTTGAGACAAAGGGTTACACATCAAAGTACTGTAATGACAGTTTATATATAGTCCAATAAGGCAACTAGTGGGTTACCGTGACCGCTTAGAGGACAGAGAAAAGAATATTAACTCCTGAGGCGTTACACTGCCAGTGCCAGGAGGAAACTGGCGAGGAGGCACTCCTGTGTCCTCTAAGGAGGTCTAGTTAGTGTGTAATGCAGGTGCACAATGCACGCTAGCGGGGGGTTAACGGCAGGGGGAGACTTTCTCTTTCAGCTCTGCTGCATGGCATGTGGGACCTTAGTTCCCTGACCAGGTCACCCTGAGCAGTGGAAGCTCAGAGATCTAACCAATGGATGGCTAGAAGCCCCCAGGGCAGAGAGACAATTTTATGTTTAAAAACTTTCTTGCCCTGTCTTAAAAATAACTATTTCACCACCCTCTTCAGGGCTTTCCAGGTGGCTCAGTGATAGAGTTTGCCTGTCAATACAGGAGATGCAGGATCAATCCCCCTGGAGTAGGACATGGCAACCATCTCCAGTATTCTTGCCTACAAGATTCCACGGACGGAGGAGCCTGGTGGGCTACAGTCCATGGGATCTTAAAGAGTCAGACATGACTTAGTGACTAACCACCACCACCAACAACTGGTTATCTAGCTGATTCTCTCAGATGTTTCAGGTATACAATCATACGATGCATTCCATAATGCTAAGTAATAGCTCAGCAGTGATATTCTTGATTTTAATGGGAAAAAATGTTTCAACCATTCTGTCACTTTAATATGATCATTGTTGGGCCAGTCGTATTTATTATTCCTTTGTGCGCGGTGTGTGCTTAGTTGCTGTCATGTCTGACTCTTTGGGACCCCATGGACTGTAGCCCACCAGGTTCCTCTGTCCGTGGGGATTCTCCAGGAAAGAGTACTGGAGTGGGTTGTCATGCCCTCTTCCAGGTGATCTTACCAACCCAGGGATCAAACCCAGGTCTCCCACATTGCAGGTGGATTCTTAACTGTCTGAATTACCAGAGAAGCTCAAGAATACTAGAGTGGGCAGCCTATCCCTTCTCTAAGGGAACTTCCCCACCTAGGGATCAAATCAGGGTCTCCTGCATTGCAGGCAGAGTCTTTACCAGCTGAGCTACCCAGGAAACCCATTCCTTTGTAGAAGACAGAACTTTTCTTTTTTTGCAAGTCACAGATTCCACCAGATTGTGGTAGCATTGATTTTTTTAGAAATTTTGGGTAAGAAAGGAAGAGAAGTTTTAGAACCTTGTGCTTAAAATAATACCTTCGTTCCCAGAAATCCCTCAATTCTTTAGACACCACTCTGGTATCTTTTTCATTTGTAATGTGGGCAACCTGGAGTACTTGGGTTTAGCTGGGTGGTGCCCTTTTTCTCAACTTCCTCCAGAACACTTCCAGTATCTAGTAAGATTCAAACACTCTGGATCTTTTACTGCCTCTGAGATCCTCCAATTCTGTACATATTTAAGATCTACTTAGTTGTGCCAGGTCTTAGTTGTGCCACACAGATGTTTGATCTTCACTGTGGCATGTAGGCTCTTTAGCTGTGGCATTCAACCTTAGTTGCAGCATGTAGGATCTAGTTCCCTGACCAGGGGTCAAACTGAGGTCCTCTGCATTGCGATTGCGGAGTCTTAGCCACTGGACCATCAGGGAAGTCCCATGTCAAACCAGGTATAACAGGCAGTACGTGAGAACACCAAACTGGAGGCCCTGGCCTTCAGTCTCCCTCAAAGTTTCTACCTTATCACATCCTCCTCCTTCCCTTTCCCCACAGGGACCCCTCCTCCTCCTCTTCCTCCTGCTCCCTCATCATGGGCCCTCATCTGTATCAGGGCCCCTGACCCTTCTTTCCTCATGCTTGTGAGGCTGGCTGCCCCATGATCACCACTGACATAACCATGTATCTCTAGTAAATATGTGTGTGCTCAGTTGAGGCTAAATCCGACTCTTTTCCAACCCCATGGACTGTAGCCTGCCAGGCTCCTCTGTCCATGGGATTTTCCAGGCAGGAAGACTGGAGTGGGTTGCCATTTACTCCTCCAGGGAATCTTCCTGACCCAGGTATCGAACCAGCGTCTCTTGCGTTGGCAGGCAGATTCTTTACCACTGATCCATCTGAGAATCCCATAAACCTGCCTAAATCATATCACTTCTTAATATTATCTAATATTATTATGTAATATCTAACACAAATTTGTTAGTGTCTGTCACATAGCAGAGTGCGCTAAAAGATTTACTCTGACTTGAAGTTCTATTTTGTCACTTAAAACTGAAGGCCTTCATCCTCTGATACTCTCATTATTAACAGACTAAGGGCTACCTGGCTGGAGCCAGGGCAATTCTTCAGTAACGTTTTCCAAAGTTGAGTCTTGCAGAACTCTTATGTCCACAGATCACAGTGCTGGGGTAGGGGGGAGATGGGGGAGAAAGGAATCCCATGGTCAAACATTCAGAATATTATAATATATAATGTCTTCCTCTTGAGAGCCATAGATTATGTGTGTGTAGGAGGGAACTGTTTAACTTAAAGTAATCGGCCATGTAATTCTTTTTTCCCAGAATATCTTTGGATGCAGTGTTTCAGAGAAAAAATCATCTATGAACCATTGCTTTTCCCCCCCTTCTTTTTCTTGGCAGCACCTCAAAGTTTGTGGGATTCTAGCTCCCCTACCAGGGATTGATTTGGGGCCACGGCAGGGAGAGCGCATGGAATCCTAACCACTGAACCACCAAGAGATTTCCAACCTCCCAATTGTTGCTTTATAGTAATGTCTATTACAGTCTACTGATGTTTCATTTTCTGTCATCCTGCAGAACTACAGGTCAGCCATTCTCTTACGTGAAACATGAACCCTCTAGTCAGGAATTCTTTGGATGGCGTACAACCCTCTCCCTGAGGTGTAAACATTCTGTTCTCATGCAGCCTGCACCGAATGTGACAAATGGGGTGCTTTCCTGTATTTCTATTTGTATTATGTTACTCTGAACATTTGTTTGAAAACTCTCTACACAGAACTGTTGTTGCCTGTCATGCTTCCTGCTTAGGTTTATTACTTTGTCTTAACTCAAGACTTTAGTCATCTGCCTAGAAAGTCACTCCTGGAAATCTCGTTCACTCTCAGTTGCAAATAGCATCTGTGTTCTGGAATTCCCAAACCTACCTCCTGTCTCTATCTCTTATATAAGTTCTAGCCTGGGGGAGGGGGAGGTAAATTAGGAGTTTGAGATTAATATATACAGGGAAAAGAACCTAATGTATAGCATAGGGAACTAGACTCAATATTTTGCAGTAACTAATAAGGGAAAAGAATCTCAAAACAATAGACACACACACATATATATGTATAACTGAATCACTTTGCTGTACACTTGAAACTAACACATTGTATATCAACAACACACCAACTGAAAACAAAAAACAAACTCTAGTCCCATATAACTGAGCACCTTCAGTTTTTTCTTCAACCCAGCTTAACCAAAATTTTCTTAAATTATCTTTTCCTTAAGGGTAACTATGCATAATCACTGTGGAACCTGCTATGACACTTCAGCATTCACATCGACACACCCCAATTCAGAGAACTCATTTTATTGCTATTAGCTTCAAATACATGAATTAAACCAAACCCAGTATCATTTCAGACCTGCAACAAAATTCACTGAATTGAAGCCCCTGCTTATGTTCATACTATGAAGAGAAGAGCTGACATTTAACAATCACCCCATGCTTTTGAGAACAGTACTGGAGGGCTTTCCGGCTGCCTAAATTCAAGTCGGGATGTCAGTTAGCTTATTAGCATGTGGTGGGAAAATTACCCCATAAGATGGTGGTAACAAATACCTCTTTTTACCAATGGATAAAAAAAATATATTAATAGCTGGTGATGTTTTAAATGAGAGAATCCTCGTGGTTTCTCCTATTCCTAACTTGCATCCCATTCTTGCTCTAGCTTACCAGATGTGGGGTTCGGGTGTGGCTTCCCAGGCAACACCGACTCTGCTGACCGCTTTGGGTGCCCTCCTTGGCCTCAACTCCAGTCGGCCTCGATCATCGCAAACAGCTGGCTAAGCCTTTTCTTAACGTCAGGCTCTGTGCGAACGCGGCAGGATTTCGTGTGCACCCGCACGTGTTCGGCCAGTTTCGACTTGTAAATGAAGCCCTTGCCGCAGTCCGCACAGGCGAACGGCCGGTCGGGCCGGTGGATGCGCTGGTGCCGGAGCATGTGGCCCCTTTCCCGGAAGTTTTTGTCGCACTCGGGGCAGCGGAAAGGCCTCTCCCCGGTGTGCAGGCCCTGGTGGCTGAGCAGCTGCGCCTTCAAGCGGAAGCGCTTGTCGCACTGTGGACACTGGAAGGGCTTCTCGCCGGTGTGCGTCCGGACGTGCTCCACGAGCTTGGACTGCTTGGCGAAGCCCTTGCCGCATTCACAGGAGAAGGGCATCGGGCCGCCATGCAGCAGCTGGTGCGCCTTCAGGTCGGCCTTCACGCGGTAGCTCTTACCGCAGTCGGGGCACGGGAAGGGCCTCTCGCCCGTGTGCAGGCGCCGGTGGCTCCGCAGCTGCCCCTGGAGGCGGAAGCGGCGGCCGCAGTCCGCACAGCAGAAGGGCCGCTCGCCGCTGTGCACGCGGAAGTGCTCAGCCAGCTTGGACGGCCGCGTGAAGCCCCGGCCGCACTCGGAGCACTGGAAGGGCCGCTCGCGGCTGTGTGTGCGCTCGTGCGCTTTTAGGATGCCCTTGAGGCGGAAGCTCTTGCCGCATTCGGCACAGCCGAAGGGCCGCTCGCCGCTGTGCACCCGCAGGTGCTCGCGCAGCTTGCACGGATGGGCGAAGCCGCGGCCGCACTCGCCACACGCCAGCGGCCTCTCACCTCCGTGCCACAGCCCGTGGGTCCGCAGCGGGCTCCTCAGGCGAAAGCCCAGGCCGCACTCCGGGCCTGCGCAGGGCGGCTCGTGCGAGGGCAGCTGGCGGTGGAGCCGCAGCCGCCCGCATTGACGGAAGGCCCGACCGCACTCGGCGTACCGGCAGGGCCGCTCCGCGCAGGGCACGTGGGAGTGGTCGGAGAGTCCGCACCGCTGGGAGGGACGCCGGCTGCACGCACCACAGGAGGACGGCCTCTCCCCTCCGGGGCCAGGCTTGAGGGCCTCCGGCCCCCCAGCCCAGCGGCCACACTCCAGACCAGCCAGGTTCGAGCTCGGAGGGAGCTCGGCCCGCTCAGAGGCCGCCCCGGCGCCCTCTCTCGGGGAGACTGGCCTCTCCACACCCGAGGGGCCCCGGGAGGCACTCTCGTCACAAGCGGGGTACGGAGGCGGCCTTGGCGACGTCAGGCGGCGGCCACACATTTCTCCGCTTTCGACGCCCAGCAGGAAGCTCTCCTCAGCCTGGACCGCCAGGGGGCTAAGCAAGCTCGACTTCCGGCGGAAACCCCGCCCACATCCCGGGCAGCGGAAGCGAGTCTGACTCCGAGGCTGCTGTGTCTCGGGTGGTTTGCTGAGTTGCTTCCAGGCCTTCGAGTGGCTCCCCTGGTGCCGCTCTAAGAGGTTCTCATTCCAAAAGCTTTCCCCACAGAAGGCACAAGACTGCTGGAGGCCCTCCCCTGAGGCGGTTTTCTGGAAGCCTGGGAGACCCAGGGCCCTGGGGCTGGCGATTTGGGTGGGTTCCCTGGAGCGGTGGACCGCTGGGAGTAGAGCCCAAGTGTTCTGTCTCTGTGGGCTCCCAAGGGCAACGGCTTGGTCAGGCCTGAAGGAAACATCTTCACTTTTTCCTGATAAGGGTTCACAGGAACGGTGGCTCTGAAGAGGATCTACTTGGAAATAGTAATGAGCTTCTTCTGAACTCACAGCTTGTTGGTTTCCTGAAACTGAAAACAAGATTCAGTCAGTGTCCCAGCCTATGTCATGGCTAAGGCTTTTGTGGCCAGAAGCGATAATCTGTGGTGGCCCAGGAGCCCAACTTTCACTGAACTAAACCAGCAGCTCCTTTCAGTGGTGGTCAATTTCATGACCAGGAGAATCATGAGCCCTAGTTTAGGACTAAACTGAACACACCTATCTTAGAATACTATTGAAAAAAGGACACTTAGGTCACAAGTGTAGGGCCTAGGCTTTGGCATCAGACTGAGTTAAATCCAGTCTTTTCACTGTGCTGCCTTTGTCAAGCTCATCTCCAGCTCATCTTTTCCTGTTAGAAATAGAAACAGCAATACATAACTGTTATGAGGACTGTACGAATTAATGTGTGTAAAGTGCTTAGTGTGGCTTTGGGATGCTGCAGGTACTCTGTAAATGTGCACCATTATTATAACCTGGGGACCACCAGTCTTGTCCCACTTGGATGTACAGACATTCCTGATTCAAAAAATAATGACGGTAATGTTCCTGGCAGCATTAAGTCCTGGCTAACACTATGGCCAACCAGTCCATTCTGAAGATCAGCCCTGGGATTTATTTGGAAGGAATGATGCTAAAGCTGAAACTCCAGGACTTTGGCCACCTCATGCAAAGAGTTGACTCATTGGAAAAGACTCTGATGCTGGGAGGGATTGGGGGCAGGAGGAGAAGGGGACGACCAAGGATGAGATGGCTGGATGGCATCACTGACTCGATGGGTGTGAGTCTGAGTGAACTCGAGGAATTGGTGATGGACAGGGAGGCCTGGCATGCTGCGATTCACGGGGTCGCACAGTTGGACACGACTGAGCGACTGAACTGAACTGAACACTGTGGTTGGGCTTCCCAAGTGGCTCAGTTGTAAAGAACCCGCTTACCAACAAAGGAGATGTAGGTTTGATCCCTGGGTAGGGATCTCCTTCCTGGAGAAGGAAATGACAACCCATTCCAGGGTTCTTGCTTGGAAAATCTCATGGACAGAGGAGCCTGGTGCGCTACAGTCCTCAGGGTCACAAAAAAGTCGGACACAGCTTAGAAACTAAACACCACCACTCACTCCAGTACTCTTGCCTGGAAAATTTCATGGACAGAGGAGCCTTGTAGGCTACAGTCCATGGGGTCACAAAGAGCTGGACACGACTGAGCGACTTCACTCACTCACTCTTGGTTATGTGTAATCCATGAGCTGTCCTAAGACCAGCTGTTCCTCCCTCCTAACCTCTACTCCTATCAATCTTGTGAAAAGGTTTCTTAGAAGAACTGATAACAGAGGTAAAAAGTGAAATAATTTGTGAGTAAAACTCTTTACTCTCCTGAAAGAGGCAGCTGAAAAGTAAACTATTGACAAGATTTCTTGGAATGATGTTCCCATTTGACTTTCTCTTTCCTTACTCTGTTAAAGAATCTGCCTGCAATGCAGAAGACCCCAGTTCAATTCCTTGGTCAGGAAGATCCACTGGCAAAGGGACAGGCTACCCATTCCAGTATTCTTGGGCTTCCCTCATGGCTCAGCTGGTAAAGAATCTGCTTGCAATGCAGGAGACCTGGGTTCAGTCCCTGGGTTGGAAAGATCCCCTGCAGAAGGGAAAGGCTACCCACTCCAGTATTCTGGCCTGGAGAATTCCATGGACTATATAGTCCATGGGGTCGCAAAGAGTCAGACACGACCGAGTGACTCACTTTTTCCTTGCTCTAATACTGACTGTTAAGAATCCAAAAATCTTAGACTTTCTTATCATGACAAGAAACAAAGGAGTTGCTGATTCCCCCTGCCTGAAGAATAGTGTGTATTTGCTGAACTCTTACTGTGTTGCCAGGTATCATTTTAACAATCCACATATATCAACTCATTTAATCCTATAATGTGGATACTTAAATCTTTAAAGGTCAAGTGAAAGTTGCTGAGTTGTGTCCGACTCTTTGTGACCCCATGGACTATACAGTCCATGGAATTCTCCAGGCCAGGATACTGGAGTAAGTAGCCATTCCCTTCTCCAGGGGATCTTCCCAACCCAGGGATCAAACCCTAGTCTCCCACATTGCAGGCGATTCTTTACCATCTGAGCCATCAGGAGAGGATGAATCACTTGCCCAGGTTACCTGGAAAAGGCAAGACCCAGACTCAGGATCCAACCATAATCCTAGCTACTGTGTTTTACTGCCTTTCTCTGGAATATACCAGAAGTTAAGCCTCACTTGAGTCAAACAGGAAGGCAACACCAAAGAACTGGAACTAAGACATGTGAATGTAATGTCTTAAGGACAGAACCTTAAGAAATCACCTTAAAACTCACCTGAAAATGGCTGTCCCTCAGTAACTGGATCAAAATGCAAATCAGCAGCGGAGCAAATTATGTTTCTTGATTCCTGTGATTCTCCCCATTTCTTAAAGAGCTCTCTCCCCTGCTCAATCCAGGATATTAGTACTGGTTTGGGAAGTTCATTATCTGTACAGAAAAGTCAGACGGAGTAGTTTGGTTTCCTTGAGCACTAAATTTAGAAGCACAGTAAGTTGTTTTTAAATTTCCTAAATCTACTCCTGGTAAAATATATGAGAAGCGATGTTTGAAAAATAGTATAGGTTTATACAAAGAGAAGCAAAACTGCCCACAGTTTGTAACACTGCTTCCTAACTGACTGGGACCTTCAGTTGAGTTGTATGTTTAGTTTTGTTTCGGTCCCTGTAGAGCTAGCAATGCTTCATTCTGTCATGGGTTTATTAAAACTCACCAGTAGTGTGCTTTGAGAATGCTGAACAACACCTGAGACAACTGGCAATATCTTGGGAATACAGGGTATACAAGAATGACTATTCTAGGAAATTTCAATGTACGTAGCTTCAGCTAAAACATTCTCTGAGGAGTACTTTTGGTAACATTACAATCATAACCTAAAACACAGTTGAGTTCTACTAGAATAGAAGTGGTTGCAATGAATGATCAAATGAAAATAGTTACAAAATTCTCTAATATATGACCCTGGTCCCCTGGAAGAAAAGTTTACTCTATTTTCAAGTAAAACTTTCTTTCAATTATATATATATATATTTTTAAGAACCAAAACTCTGCTTCATGGATTGCTAAAGGAAGATTAACAGAAGGTCCAGATCAGAGAAAGAGGATAAGCTGGGTAATGCCTTAGGGATAAAATGTCAGAGAGGAATCATGTACACGTGGAAACTGATCACACTGTGTCAGATTCCTCACTCGCCCTCTGAAATCTGACTTCAACCGCCAAATTAATTCCAAGGCTCCTCTCATGATAAAAGGAATCACTATCTTTTATTCAAATCCAGATACCTATTCTCAATCTTCATCTGGGTTGAACTCTCTGCACCTTTTAAAATAAAACCATCTTCCTAAAAAAAAAATAAGAAAACAAGTCCATGTATAACCATGTCAAAAAGGATAAAATACTACAAATAAATTTAATAGAAGAAAATAAGATACAATAAAAATCATAAAGTGTTGAAAGTTATTCTAAAAAGTCCTAAATAAATGAAATGATATGAACTGGAAGACTTAGTATTGTTAAGATGACAATATTCTCCAAACTCCATCTGCTTTTTCTTTTTAGGTAGAAACTGACAAACTGATAGTAAAGCAGTGGTAATTAAAACAGTGTGGTACTGGCATAAGGCTAGACATCAAAGAAGCAGAATTGAGAATCCAGAAATAAACTGCCATTTTTATGATCAATTAGTTTTCGAAAAGGCTGTCAAGATAATTCAATGAGGAAAAAGTACGCTTTCCAAAAAACAGTGTTGGGACAACTGGATATTTATATGCAGAACAAGTTGGATCCCTACCTCATATTGTGTAAAAAAAAAACTAACTCAAAATAGATCAAAGAAGGGGAATAAAAACGATCAAAGACCTAAATATAAGCACTAAAACTATAAAATTCTTAGAAGAAAACATAGGAGTGAATCTTTGTGACTTTGAATTTGGCAATGGTTTCTTAGATATGACACCAAAAGCTCAAGCAACAAAAGAAAAAAATAAATTGGACTTCATCAAAAGTTAAAACTTCTGTGTTTCAAGTACACCATCAAAAACAGACAACCCAAGAACCAGAGGAAATAGGCACAAATTATGTATGGATGTGGGTCTAGTATTCAGAAGAAATAGAGAGCTCTCATACCCCAATAGTAAAAAAATCAAAACAAAAAACCTTAAAAATGGGCCAACTATTAATATTTGAATAAACATTTCTCCAAAGAAGATATACAATGAAAAGATGCTCAACATGATTAACCATTTAGGAATGCAAACCAAACACACAAACCAAACACCACTTCACATCACTTGATCTTGATGCTTGGAACATTTCTTTTTGGGTGGCACAGTAATCATGACTGGATTATTTTTCTTTCTCTATAGATTCAAATAACTGGTAACAATGAAAATAATGTATTATCTTAGATTAATGTTTTAGAAACACTCCATAGAAACTAGAAAGCTTGATTATGGTAATGAGACAGAATGCAAGTATTAGAAATGCTGCAATATAAAAGAAGTGGTCTGGCTGGCAGATGTTAGCAGAAGCAGAGGAAATATCAGTTCGGTCGCTCAGTCATGTCCGACTCTTTGTGACCCCATGAATCGCAGCACACCAGGCCTCCCTGTCCATCACNGTGTTAGTTCTAAAAGTTCCTGTACGTCTTCATAGAACTGTTCAACTTCAGCTTCTTCAGCTTTACTGGTGGGGCATAGACTTGGATTACTGTAATATTGAATGGTTTGCCTTGGAAAGGAACAGAGATCATTCTGTCGTTTTTGAGACTGCATCCAAGTACTGTATTTTAGACTCTTTTGTTGACCATGATGGCTACTCCATTAGTATTAGAAATGCTGCAATGTAAAAGAAGTGGTCTGTCTGGCAGATGTTGGCAGAAGAAGCAGAGGGAATATAGGAGAACTAATTACCTTATCTTTATAGACTGAAGGCACCAAGAGATACCAAGTTGATGAAACATGATCTAGAAGTTTATCATTTAAATTATAAAGGCAGCAAATAGAGGCACTAAAAAACTATCAAAATTTGAGAAGGAGATAGAAGAAGGATAGTACACAGTAAGGAGCTAAGGCTGTCTAAACTAGATAAACTAAGAAATACAGGTGTATGCATGATAGACTAAAGGAAACCAAAGTAAGAACTAATACAGAAATGGTTCAAAGTTATTGCCTTTGAGGAATGAACTGAGCAGGGGCAGGGATGAGATGAGAGTGAAGCAAGAGACTTTTATCTTTCATTCTGAAGCTCTTCCAAACAGACTGATTTTTTAAAAAATCATATTTAATAATAAAATTGTAAAGACTAAGCAAAAAGACAAAAAGGAACACCATTAGAATAACTACCAGAAACAACTGCAGTTAAACACCTTAGTGTGTACTGCCTTCTGAAACCACATTGCAAAAAAAGATAAACATTAGCTTTCCTGAGGCATATGGATACCACTGTAAAAGCTGACAGGTAGGAACATTGTCCTGGAGGAGGAACCGGCAACCCACTCCAGTATTCCTGCCTGGAAAATCCCACAAACAGAGGAGTCCAGCTAGTCCATGGGGTCGCAGAGTCGGACACAACTGACCACAGCACACACACACACACACACGGAGGACCATCATAGGTTAAAGATACACAGGGTAGTTTATGGATATGGGTAAGGCATGTGTCCATGTGGAAAATCATGGCAACCTCTGAGTATACAGTGATTAAAAGACCTGACATATATTTAGTCATCTCTGACCTTGTTATATTACACACTGTCATAAGTATTCTCATGTAGCAACATCTACTCTTGAGTAAGGGTTAGCAATACTTACAGATATTAAAGAAAGTCTCTGGGTAAAAGTGCCTTTCTGAGTTAATTTCTGAGAAACCTGGCAAACTGAGAAACAGGAGTTATCAAGTGACTGAGACCCCTAACAGGAGCCACTTCCATGCATTAGCCAGAGTTAAAAGACTTCTTACCTAGAGAAAGGAGAATCTCATAATTGGCTCTCATTACTTGCTTGTAAAGCCCCTTCTGCCATGCCTCTAGATTCTGCCATTCTTGCTCTGAGAAATAAATGGCCACATCCTCAAAAGTCAGAGGTAGCTGAAATTATAGACATAATACNGCCACTTCCATGCATTAGCCAGAGTTAAAAGACTTCTTACCTAGAGAAAGGAGAATCTCATAATTGGCTCTCATTACTTGCTTGTAAAGCCCCTTCTGCCATGCCTCTAGATTCTGCCATTCTTGCTCTGAGAAATAAATGGCCACATCCTCAAAAGTCAGAGGTAGCTGAAATTATAGACATAATACATATATAGTCATCAGTTCAGGCGCTCAGTCGTGTCAGACTTTTTGCGACCCCATGGACTGCAGCACACCAGGCTTATACAGTCATTATTGCTTCAAAACCCCACTTTCTTGTCAACAATTTAAGAATTTCATTTTTGAAGTAGTATTTTTGTCTGTTAGGCAGCTTCTACCTTGGAAACAGCTCCTCGCCTACTCCCATCGTGTGGTTCTATTTGGTGACCACAACCACCCCTTCCACTTGTTTCTCTATGCTTCATCCAGCTCCAGATGCATATGTATAAAATGGAATTCCTTCATTTTTCCTTTAACAAAAGTGGGAACAAATCACTGTGTAACTTCTTTCAATGTCATCTTACTGAAAAGTGAAAGTGAAGTCGCTCAGTTGTGTTCAACTCTTTGTGACCCCATGGACTGTAGCCTACCAAGCTCCTCTGTCCATGGGATTTTCCAGGCAATAGTACTGGAGTGGATTGCCATTTCCTTCTCCAGGGGATCTTTCCGACCCAGGGATTGAACCCAGTTCTCCCGCATTGTAGACAGACGCTTTACCGTCTGAGCCACCAGGAAAGTCCTAGGTCAATTTATATAGGCAAAATTGGGTTTTTCTAACTGCATTCTTCATGGGTACACATACCCCACTGATGATACATATTTTCCATTTCCTTTATAAATTACCAACAATGCTCTGATATGCTTCTTTATATATGATTTTACTTCTGCAGGAAAAGGCTAAAAATGAGAACTACTAAATCAAAGGATAGAAACGCCTTCTATTTACGAGATATCACTAGATTGCCTTCCAAAAAGAATCCAGCACTTAACCCTTGCCAATAAAGAGAGAGATTTTTTAAAAGAGCTCCTTTCGAATGCCTTGTAGGGCCCACTTTAAAAATAAGATTTAGTTATTTGGTTTTGGCTGTGCTGGGTCTTGGTTGCTGCGTGGGCTTTTTCTCTAGTTGCAGTGAACAGGAGCTATTCTCTCGTTGTGGTGCTTGGACCTCTCATCGTGGTGGCTTCTCTCATGGTGCACAGGCTCTAGGGTGCACAGGCTTCAGTAGTCGCGGTTCCTGAGATCCACAGTGAAGCCTCAATAGTTATGGCGCACTGGCTTAGTTGCTCCACGGCATGCGGGCTCTTCCTGGACCAGGGATTGAACCTGTGTCTCCTGCACTGGCAGGTGGATTCTCTACCACCGAGCCACCAGGCAAGTCCAAAGGTGTAAAGGTTCTTTACACCTTTACCAACACAGATGTTCTTAAACGTCACTTGTTCATTTATTGGCCTATGTGACAGGTACAAAATTGTATTTCACTGTTTTAATCTGCATTCATGAGACCCTGCAATCTTATCTGATATTTTGGCGGTTATTTCATATTTGTGGTGCGGTTCCCCTTTTCCTTGGCTCAGCATTTCAGTGGGCTTTTATCATCTGAATTAACTTTCTTACATTAGGGTTAACAGATGACATAGAAGACTTTCCCTATTCTAAAATTATAAAAGATATTCTGAAATCTTTGTAATGTTTTTTTATGACTTTATTAGAATGAAATCTTTTTCCATCTGGGACTTATTTTTATATATATAACAAGAAGGGACAATCTTTTTCCAAAGAGATATTCAGCTGTCACAAAACATACTGACTAGTCTATTTGTTTACCACAGATTTGGAATCATTTTTTCACAACTAGTTTTCCATTTATACTTGGTTATATTTTTGTTCTGTGTATTCTTGCTCCAATACTGCACTGTTTCTTACATTTTTATCAAATTATTTGCCATTTAAAGGGATATGGCCATTTACCACCACCTAGACCCTGATCTTTTATTTTTAATTGGAGGATACTTGCTTTACACTGTTGTGTTGATTTCTGCTGTACAACATTACAAGTCAGTCATTTATATATATGTGTGTGTGTGTGTGTGTGTATGTACACACTCCCATCCCATTGAGCCTCACTCACATCACTCCTTTTTTTTAAAGGAAACTGTCATGACTTTTCTTGTCTATTTTCTCTTCTAAATAAACAGAGAAATTATTTTGTCAAAGTTATACAAATACTATTGGGATTCTGATGGGAATATACTAAATATATGAATTTTTATTGAACTGGATCTCTAAATTATGAGATCTTCCCATCCAGAAACATCTTTACCTAGATTTTTTGTGTTAGTAAAATTTAATGTTTTCTTTGTACAGATCTTATATAAGTCTTGCAGATTCATTCCTAGGAATTTGAGAGTTCTGGCTGCTACTATGAGAACTGAACCAAGTAGGAATATACAAAGTGCACACATGCATCCCCTTAAAACCTTCTAGCTGCCCTAGATTGCCCTGTGGTGAGCCTTACCTATTCCCATTGGTGTGACAACCTTCCCTCTGAGTTCAGATAATGCTCCGTCACTACTTTACAGTAATTCTGAAGCTCCACCCCTTCCTATACCCACTTTTACAGGCAAACTTCAGATCAAGGAGTAATTTCGACTTGCAAGTCTTATTATTTAAGAAATACATTTCATCAGGCTAAAGTACTTCCTCTGATGGGTCTGGGCAAAGTAAATAGAAAATCTAGAAAAAATTTATCCTTCGAGGTGCCACAAAGAACATTCATGATTCATAAAAAGAAGTCAAAATATCAACATTAACAGGAGTTTGGAAGTTGTTGATTCCAACCATCATGGATAACTTTGAGGGGTTCGAGATTTCAGCGGAGGCAGTAACTGCAGATGTGATGGACACAGCAAGAGAATTAGAATTCAGAGTGGAGGCTGAAGGTGTGACTGAACTGCTGCAAACTTGTGATAAAAGTTTAACAAATGAGGAGAGGCTTCTTATGGATGAGCAAAAACAGTGGTTTCTCCACATGGAATCTACTCCTGCTGAAGATGCCATTTAGATTGTTAAAGTGACAAGAAAGTATTTAGAATATCATAAACTTAGCTGATAAAGCAGTGGCAAGGTTCAAGAGGACTGACTCTAATTTTGAAAGTGCTGCTGCTGCTGCTAGGTCGCTTCAGTCATGTCCGATTCTGTGCTACCCCATAGACAGCAGCCCACCAGGCTCCCTCCATCCCTGGGATTCTCCAGGCGAGAACACTGGAGTGGGTTGCCATTTCCTTCTGGTGAAATGCTACTAAACAGCATTACATGCTACAGAGAACTCATACCTGGAAGGAAGAGTCAATCCATCCCCCAAACTGCACTGCTATCTTAAGAAATTGCCAGTCATACCAACCTTCAGTAACTACCACCCTGATCAGTCAGCATCCATCAACATGGAGCAAGACGCTCCAACAGCGGTAAGATTACTACTTCCTAGAGGCTCAGATGATGGTGAGGACTTTTAGCCATGGACTATTTTTAATTAAGGGTGGTACATTGCTTTTTAAGACATAATGCTGCTGCATACTCAACAGACTATAGTGTAAACATAATTTTTATACACCGTGGGAAACCAAAAAAAGAAAAAGACTTCTTTTATTGTGATATTTGCTTTATTGCAGTAGTTCTAAAACCAAACCCAAAACATCCCTGAGGTATGCCTGCATCTGTAATTTTCACTATAAATGTGTTGCATATCTTTTGTCTATTTATGAATTACAGTTTTTGCTGAGATTATTTATTATATTTTTCGGTCTTTTTTTGTTGTTGCTATGTTTTATTTTGCTAAAGTCTTTAACAATACCTTAAAAATAATGATCTCATGAGTTCATTTAGTAATCAGCTATAACCTTATGAAATGTATTTCTTAAGCTGTAAGACTTGAAAGACGAAACTACTCCTCCATCTGAAACTTGCTTGTGGAACTCGGTGTAAAAACGCTCAGTACATAAACTTATAAAATACGGAAAGACATAAAACCTCAATTTCAACATAACACTAAATAAAATAATGTATATCCTACTTAGGTCTTTATATTCGACTTCTATCTTTCCAACGTGTCCTCCTTCCTTCTTACACTAAACACACTTCAACACATTAGGGTTTAATTTTGACCCTGCCAGGTATCATTTCAACCATTCAGAATCTAAACTTTAAAGAAATATTTATTCTAAATTCGGTAACTATCATGTAAAAACCGACTGAACTGTAACACCCAGCGCTGGCCCCACACGAATTTTGATCCCTTCCGTCGTCTGGCCCCATCACTCACGGGCGCCCACGGCCCAGACTGCAGTTTCACGCTCGGCTTTGTTCAGGGTTTGGCCACGGAGGAGCGGAGGTCCCCGGCTCCGTCCAGGGCCCAGTCCCCACACCAGGCGCCTAGCGCGACCCTCATACCCCGCCCACCAGTCCGCGTCCGCCGCGCGAGGACCCCAGGACGCTGACCCACCGAGCCGGAACCCACGGACCCTCCCTGAGCCTGGGTCGGCGTCCGCGCGGGGGAAGCCCGTCTTACCGGAGCCGGCTCGGCCATGGACCCTCGCGGTCCCACCAGGTGCCCGACCGGGCTACCGCCAAGCCAAGCTCCTGGCGACCCCGCGGCACCTCCCCCGTGGCAGCCTCGCGCTCCGCTCCGACCCGCAGGCCCGGCCCGGGCGCGGTGCACGCTGGAACTCGCAGGCACCTCCGCCCCACAGCGCCCCCTGCCGCCGGGAGGAGCGGGAGCCGCCCATTCTGTGCGGACCCGGCATCTGGTGCAAGCTGGATGACCAGGCCTGGCAGTGTGTTGGGACAGCCAGGGCAGGGAGACCGAGACGGAAAGGAGGTGCGGGGGTGAAATGCAACGTCAACTGCAAACGGAAGGAAAGGAGACTTGCTCTTTAATGAGATGGAGACAATGAGAGTTAGTGCAGGGGTTTGATTCCTCGCCAAAGCCTTCCCTAGTCAAGGATTAGGTTCAAGGGGTTACCTGTGAAGTGGTCCCAGGAATCAAGTGAAGGAGGTGAGAAATCAAGGGGGATTAACGAGCGGGTCTCCTCTGTGGGCAACTGAGAGTCCATCTTGCTGGGGACTCAGGGTGCGGGCCACCCCTGAGAATAGTTCTGCCAAGGGCGAGGAGGCTCGGTGTTCATCCTTAGGATGTCAGGCCGGGGCAAGGCGTCGTTGACCCCATGGACTTAAAGTAGGAACACGACTCATAGTCTGTAAAATCCAGGAAAAGGTCTATAACCTAAATATGAAATGGATCTTAAATTTCCTCTGCCCTTCACTTTTAAATAGAGTACAATCTGTAAAAATATTGAATCACAGTGCTGTGCACCTGAAGCTAATATTGTAAATCAACCGTGCCCGCGTCTGTGTGTGTGCTCAGTCACTAAGATCTGTCCGCCTCTCTGCGACCCCATGGACTCTAGTCTGCCAGGCTCCTCTGTCCACTGAACTTTCCAGACAAGAATACTGGAGTGGGTTGCTATTTCCTTCTCCAGGGGATCTTCCTAATCCAGGGATTGGACCCACATCTCCTGTATCTCCTGCGTTGGCAGGTGGATTCTTTACTATTGAATCACCTGGGAAGCCCAAATCAACTGTTCCTATCAGTTCAGTTCAGTCTTTCAGTCGTGCCTCACTCTGCGACTCCATGGACTGCAGCAAGCCAGGCTTCCCTGTCTATCACCAACTCCCAGAGCTTGCTGAAACTCATGTTCATCAAATCATGATGCCATCAACCACCTCCTCTTCAATAAAGTGAGATGAGAATGTCCTTCCCTTCTCCTCCTGCCTTCAATCTTTCCCAGCATCAGGGTCTTTTTTATGTCAGCCCTTCCCATCAAGTGGCCAAAGTTTTGGAGCTTCAGCATCAGTCCTTCCAATGAATATTCAGGATTGATTTCCTTTAGGATTTTAGGATTGACTGGTTTGATCTCCTTGCAGCCCAAGGGACTCTCAGGTCTTCTCCAACGCCACAGTTCAAAAGCGTCAGTTCTTCTTTATGGTCCAACTCTCACCATAAATCAATTGTAGTTAATTGAAAAAAAAAGACTTAAAACTTTTTCCATCGAAAGACATAATAGAAAAAACTATGTCACAGATTGAGAAAAAAATATTTGCAACACAGAATAGCATATAAATACATATAAATAACTGCTAAAAATCATAAACTACCCTAGAGGAAAATGTGCACAATTCACAGAAAAGAAAAAAATGAGTAGGCAATAAATACACCACGATGTTCCACCTCATCATTAGTCAGGCAAATTCAATATGTTTATGAAGATGTGCATATCCTGTCCTCTGGCAGTTCTTATCTCAGGGCTATTTTTGCACATATACACAAAAGCCATATCCTAGGATCTCCAAAGGAGCATTATTTTAAAAGTAAAAACAGGAAAATAAATGTCCAATCACCCAGAGGATAGATATCTTATGGGTTGTTTTTTTTTCCCCTATACTCTGGAAAACTAGCAGTAGAAATGAATGAATTATAGCTAAAGGCAGCACAAATGAATAGTATTAACATAATGCTGAGTGAAAAAGCATGTTAGAGATTACACACAGTATGGTACCATTTACAAAGACTTTAGGACATATAGAACACTATATATTATTTGTCAGTAATATATATATAGGAAAATGATAAAGATCTGTTCAGGAATAAGCATCCAATTTGGGATAGTGGTGACTGATAGGGACTGGGGCGGATGAGGAGTGCTGAAGAGGTGACGGCAGAAACCAGAGCTGGTCACACAGGTGCTCCGTCAGTTTGACTGATACCTTACATCTTAAGTTGAGCCAAGGGCACAGAGGCAAACATCCTTTACACCCTTTAAATAGCTTGAATGTTTCAAGGTGCATTTACATAAACTGGTCAAGTTATTGGAGTTTCCCAGGTGGTGCAGTGGTAAAGAATCCGCCTGCTAATACAGGAGACTCGGGTTCAATTCCTGCTTTGGGAAAGGTCTCCCGGAGAAAGAAATGGCAATCCACTCTGGTATTCTTGCCTGGGAAATCCCATGGACAGAGGAACCTGGTGGGCTGCAGTCCACGGGGTTGCAGAGTGAGACACGACTGAGCAACTGAGCAACACATCTATTTACATATGGTGATGTATATGTTTCCATGTCACTTTCTCACTTCGTGCCACCCTCTCCTGCCACACGTCTCTGCCTGCATCACTATTTGCCACCCTGCAAAGAGGTTCATCAGTATACTTTTTCTAGATTTCATATATATATGTGTTAATACACGATGTTTTCCTCTTTCTGGCTTATTTCAGGCTCTAGTTTCATCCACCTCACTAGAAATGAGTCGGATTCATTCCTGTTTATGACCAAGTCATATTTTCCGTTGTATATATGTATCACAACTTCTTTATCCATAAATTCATCTGTTGATAGACGTCTAGGTTGCTTCAGATGTGTTAATTTTTAAGGAAACATTTTATTTTGAAATGGGTAGATTCACAGAAAGTTGCAATGGTAGTAGAGAAAAGTGCGTTACTATAGTACACTGGCAAAGCCATGAAACTGACATTGGCACTGTGTGTCAAGTTCTAGGGGTTTCATCACATGGGTTGGCTCATGAGACCACCCTGCAATGGAGGAAGAAAACTATGCCATCACAGAGGTCTCCTTTGGGCTGCTCGTTCATAATCACACTCACCATAACTATCTATAACTATCTGTAACTTTGTCATTATGAAAAATGAAGTCAGAGCATACAATCTTTTGAAATTGACTTTTTTCAGTCATTATAATGCTCTTGACATCCATCCAAGTTGTTTTTATTCATTATCAATATTTCATTTCTTTCTATTGCTGAGGAGTAGTCACTGGTATGGATGTACCATAGTTTGGTTAACCATTTACCTTTTGAAGGATGATGTAGCTGTTTCTAGTTTGTTTGTTTGTTTTACTATTACCAAAAAAGCTGCTATAAACAATCCCATACAAGTTTTTGAGTGGGGGTAAGTTTTCATTTTTCTGGGACAAATGCCCAGGACTATAATTGCTGGGTCATATAGAATGTTATTTGTTTAGGGTTTGTTTAGGGTTTTTTTTTGGTATTGGAATTGTTTTGTTTTTTAAGAAACTATTTTCCAAAGTGGTTGAACCCTTCTACGTTCCTACCAGCAACATATGAAAGATCATTTCTCAGCATCCTCACCAGCATTTGGTAAGATTACTATTTTTTATTTTCACTGTTCTAATAGTTGTACAATGATCTCATTGTGGTTTGAGTTTGTGCTTCTCTAATGAATATGATGATAAATATCTTTTCATGTGCTTATTTCTCATCCACATATCCTCTTTGGTGAACTGTCTCTTTATGTTTTATACCCATTTGCTAATTTCATTTTTTGTTTGTTTTGTTACTGTTGTGTTTTGAGAGTTTTTTACATATTCTAGATATGAGTCCATACTTGGCAGGTTATACTTAATTGAATGTAGAGTTTCCTGGATTAGGTTTGGGATATGTCTTTTAAACTCGGAAACCAGTATTCAAATTTTTCATTAAAACACTATTGTGTTCATGGTAACTCTGAACAAGGAAAACCACTCAAACTGGTTAAGTTTTCCATCCGTTCCTAGAGGAAGCAGTCTCCAGTCTTCCTCCTAGCTTTTCCTCATTTACTGATGAAGATAGTCTTCTCCGAGGCTACATTCTTCAGCAGCACTCAGAACTTGAGCCCAAGAGAAATCAGGACATTCGCAGAGCCTCGGCACAGGGCGAGAATAGCGTGGAAGCGGAGCGGACCACGGGCAAGGCCCTGGATTTCTGCACGAGGCCCCAGCTATCATGTCACTTGCTCCCTGAAACTCCCAGGACGTGCAAAAAATTCCTGTAATATATGCTCCCTACTACAGCTTCTTTCATGTCATGTTTATATCTGTCACGGGCTGAATTACATGCCCTCAAAGATATGTTGAAGTCTTAATCCCTGGTATTTGTGAACGTGATTTTATTTCAAATGGGGGCTTTGCAGATATGACTAAGATGCAAGTTTAGATGAAGTCATGTGGGAGTAGGGTGGGCCCCTGATCCAGTATGACTGGTGTCCTTTTGAGAGGAGGGAAGAGGGGCTTCCCTGTTGGTCCAGTGGCTAAGACTCCATTCTCCCAATACAGAGGCCTGGGTTCGATCCCTGGTGCCACAACTAAAAGACCCAGTATACCACAACTGAGCCAAATAAATAGTAAAAAAAAAAAAAAAGAAAGAAACAAAGAAAGAAGAGGAAAAGAGAAGCAGGGACACAGAGGGAGTTGACTCATTGGAAAAGACTCTGATGCTGGGAGGGACTGGGGGCAGGAGGAGAAGGGGACGACAGAGGATGAGATGGCTGGATGGCATCACTGACTCGATGGGCATGAGTCTGAGTGAAATCCGGGAGATGGTGATGGACAGGGAGGCCTGGCCTGCTGTGATTCATGGGGTCACAAAGAGTTGGACATGACTGAGTGACTGAACTGAACTGAACTGAAAGGCCATAAAGGAAATAGTGCAGCAATGTGGTCAAGAACTTAGGCTGTGGGGGCTTCCCTGGTGGTCCAGTATTTGAGATTCCATGCTTTCAATGCAGGGGACCTGGGTTCAGTACCGGGTCAGGGAACTAGATCCCACATGCCACAAGTAAAGATTCCTCATGCCTCTGAAGATTGAAGATGCTGAGTGCTGCAACTGAGACCTGGCACAACCAAGTAAATAAGTAAATATTTTTTCAAAAAAGGGCTTGGGCTGTGGATAAAGAACAAGGTCCTACTGTATATATAGCACAGGGAGCTGAATTCAATATCCTGTGATAAACCATAAGAAAAAGATAATATGACAAAGAATACATATATACATGTATAGCTGAGTCACTTTGCTGTACAGCAGAAATTAAACACATTGTAAATCAATTCTATTTCAGTAAAACTAAAAGAAAAAGAAAATTTGGGCTGGGACATTAAAGGAACTTGTATTTGAATCCTGACGTGTGCACTTCTTAGCCTTGTGACCTTGGGTGAATTATTTCACCTTTAAGGCATGTTATCTCTATTATAGATAGTTGAGAAGGCAGGAGGAGAAGGGGACAGAGGATGAGATGGTTGGATGGCATCACTGATTCTATGGACATGAGTTTGAGCCAGCTCCAGGAGTTCGATGGACAGGGAAGCCTGGCGTGCTGCTGTCCATGGGGTTGCAAAGAGTTGGACACGACAGAGTGATTGAACTGAACTGAGAAGATTGGATTATATAATATATTTAAAGAGCAAAGAACGGTCCCTGACATTTGGTACTCAATAAATGTTAGTGGTTATTGCTATAACAAATCATGCAAGGGAAAGCCTTGAAGTTTCTTTTTTTTCCCCCGTAACCAGAAGAAAATTTAAGAATTTTCTTTATACTTTTAGATTAACATGACAAAACACAAATTTAGATGGCATAAAGGGAAACACTGAAAGATTTGAATACATAGAAATAAACTTTGGGGGACTTCCTTTGTGGTCCAGTGGTTAGGACTCCCACTCCCACTGCAAGGGGCAGGAGTTCAATCCTAGGTTGGGGAGCTAAGATCCTCCATGCCACATGGTGTGGCCAAAACCAAAATGAAACTTTGGAACATTAAAAGACACAACAATAACAACAACAAAAATAAAGCAAAAGTGAGATTTATATATTGCTGGTGGGAATGTAAACTGGCCTAACTTCTCTGGATAGAAATCTAGTCATATATCTCAAGAGTCTAAAATAATCATACCTTTGCCCAGTAATCTCTCATTCATGGCTACTGCATCTAAGGAAATGGTCAAAAAAGCTTATAAAAATTATGTACTGAGACAGGAGATAGATGGCCACCCCACACCCCCCAGGATGAGCAGTTGGAATTCGTCTCCTGTAGACCAACATCCAAAGTGAAAATAGCAGGGCAGTCGAGAGAGCAAGCTGAGCCCTGCCCAGATAAAGATAAGAGGCCACATATTTCTTATTCTCAAAGTCAAGGAGACCTTCCTGACTAGAAAACTCCTTGGAGGTCAAAAGGGGAGTGATGTCAAGTCTACCCATAGGCCTCTTCACTGGAATCTATCTTTGGTGGGGGATGCATGTGCACACATGGGAGGATCCTGAGATAAACCAAATATGGACTCAGAACCAGATAAAGCAAGATGACTGGCCAAAGAAAACCCGGAAGAGTGTGCCTTGCAAGTGATTTAAACTTCCACTAAGACGCGTACTCCTTGGAAGAAAAGTTATGACCAACCTAGATAGCATATTCAAAAGCAGAGATATTACTTTGCCAACTAAGATCCGTCTAGTCAAGGCTATGGTTTTTCCAGTGGTCATGTATAGATATGAGAGTTGGACTGGGAAGAAAGCTGAGCGCTGAAGAATTGATGCATTTGAACTGTTGGAGAAGACTCTTGAGAGTCCCTTGGACTGCAAGGAGATCCAACCAGTCCATTCTGAAGGAGATCAGCCCTGGGATTTCTTTGGAAAAAATGATGATAAAGCTGAAACTCCAGTACTTTGGCCACCTCATGTGAAGAGTTGACTCATTGGAAAAGACTCTGATGCTGGGAGGGATTGGGGGCAGGAGGAGAAGGGGACGACCGAGGATGAGATGGCTGGATGGCATCACCAACTCGATGGACATGAGTCTTAGTGAACTCCGGGAGTTGGTGATGGACAGGGAGGCCTGGCGTGCTGCGATTCATGGGGTTGCAAAGAGTCGGACACGACTGAGCAACTGAACTGAACTGAACTGAACTGAGGGCGTGGCCATCCAAGGAGTCGCACAGAGTCGGACACACTGAAGCGACTTAGCAGCAGCAGCAGCAGCAGCAGCAGGGCGTGACTCTCTGAGTCCTCCTATATGTCTATCCACATGTATTCAACTCTTTCTCCTCCTAGTAAACACTTTACTTGTTTTAATACTTTCCATCTTTGTGGGTATCCTTTTCTGTAAAGCCGAAGGGCCAGGGTCTTGTCACTGACCATTGGCCTAGTGGCTAGGATAGGGTGCTCTCACTGCGGCAACCTGACTTTAATCCCTGGCCAGAACCAAAAACCTGCTTCACTGCTGCAGACCGAAGCCACCTGAGATCAGGAAAAGGAGACTCATCTTAAATATATGTATTGGTAAAAATTAGAACCTAAATGTACAAATTATTAAAACCTGTACAATGAAATAATGTGTAGCAATTCATTTATATCTTAAAAGAATATTTAACACTGGGGAAGATATTCAAGTATATTTAGTAACAAATGCAGCTTGCAAAATAGTACTTATGGTTCCAACTGTGTTAAACAAACAAACAAAAATACAGATGGAAAAAAGAGGCCTGGAAGGATAGACACCAAAAGGCTGAGTGATTATCTCTGAATAAATGCAGTTACAGGTAGCTTTTGTCTTCTTTATGAAAAAGTGAAAGTGTTGGTCATTCTGTCGTGTCTGACTCTGCAACCCCATGGACTGTAGCCTGCCAGGCTCCTCTGACCATGGGGTTCTCCAGGCAAGAACACTGGGGTGGGTTGCCATTCCCTTCTCCAGGAGATCTTCCTGACCCAGGGATTGAACCTAGGTCTCTGCCACTGCAGGAAGACTCTTTACCATCTGAGCCACCAGCGAAGCCCCTGTCTTCTTTCTACGTTGCTGTATATTTCAAACATTCTGCAAAGCACGAAAAAGTATAATAAATGTTACTAGAGAAAGACAAAGGGCAAAAGTAGGGACTTCCTTGGCAGTCCAGTGGTTAAGACTCCAGGTTCCCAGTGCAGGAGGTGCACGTTCCATCCCTGATGGGGGAAGTAAGACTCCACATGTTGTGTGTGGCACGGCCAATTTTAAAAATAGAAAATGTAGAAGGTGTCAATTTCAGAATTCTGGTGGTCACTGGTGGCAAAAACCGAAAATGATTTCAACCTATTTACATCATCTAAATATAAAATATTTAAATAATTAAAAAATAACACCCATTCTTTCAACTGAGATGAATAATAGCCGCTTGGAGATTTCCATCCACAATCACAATAACTTGATCACTGTGCAACTCCCAGGCCCTCTGCATATGCCCGGATGAGAACTACAAGCACATGTACTGGGAGGGCACTGTTTTCTCTTTGGCTTCAAGTCAGTGTTTGGCCAAATTTTGCTGTTTAGCTGTGGCTTCAGCCTTGGCTCCTGCAAAGTGGAATAGGTGAATGCTTACGCAATACCATTTCTGGCATCCTTAAGCCTGTAAATGAGTAAGACTGTACCGTTGGATAGATTTCCATCGCATCCCATCAGTGCACCAATCTTCAGTAACATCAACATGGTATGTCATTCATTGTTAGTATATGAACATCTACTTTCAAACTTAAGTATTCTAAATTCTAGTTTTAACTTGAGGTGGCAAATCTGTTGATCTGCTTTAGATGTTGAAATTCTAACAGTCAGTTGAGGTATACAATGAATGTATGTTTAATATTGCCAAAGTAAAATGCTACAATAATTACTGACAGTTATGATAGGTGTGTGTTGAGTCTATGTAATAAATGAAAACTTTCAAATAAACATATTACCAGTTAATATGAATATTGAAAGAATGTTACCCAGATAACTTATTATATCTTTTATGAGCCTACAGGTGTTCAGAAAAATATAAATATGACTACAGGGCAAAATAATAAAGATTAGATCATATCACAGTTCTAATTACTATAGAATTATTTGGTGAAATTGCATTCATAACACAAAGTAATCTTTAGAAACTAATGTTTAATTATTTAATTCCATTTAGTCTGTGGCTCTTTAAAAAGAAAAAGCCCTATTTGGTAATTTTTCACATATTAGGAGGGTAAAATTAAATGCAGAATGTGAACATGGCTACATCAAAATTTCACAAGGACAAAAAAGTCATGTACAAGACATGATAAATCATTTTTTATTGAGATATGATTAAAAATATAGAGACAGCAGGGGGGGAAAAGGGGAGAGTTAGATAAAATGAGACACCCAGTATATATTCTTCTCTCTAAGCAATGGACTTTACAAGAATCCTTTTAATAAGACAGTGGCTCATAACCTGGAATTTGTGAAGGGTAATATTTTTTAAAGCTTGTAGACATAATTACTGTAGACTGATAACCAGTTTTCAGCAATTGAAGAGAAAGGCTTTTTGAGATTAGCCCAAGCTATGAATTCTAAATATTGATTTATCGTAGAAGGATTCCCAAAATCTTTTTCCTGGTTTATACTTTGTTGTGCCCAAAAAGTTTTTTGAAATTATGAAATATGCTACCACAGTATGTATTTCTGGACATGAAGAATCAACCTTATTTTTTTTTTAAGTTTTGACAACATAGAGGATTAAGGATTACTTCAACTGTGTCACCTCTTTCCTTATTTGATGAAAGATTCCCAGGTCTCACACACGTAGTGAACTGGACTTTGAGAAACGTTCATGGAATGTAAAACTTGTAAAGAGAAGTGCATAAAATTATCAACTAAGGAACAAATACAGTGAAAGCAATGAGAACAGGCGTACTATAATTTGTTTACGCTCTTCAGTTCTATATCCGAAAACAGTTATGCCTTAAGAAGATGTAATAGAAAATAACTGGCTTCAGTGATTTTGTAGACATATTGTAGGAAGATTGTAGAACACTTTCACAATTTCCATTCAGCCAATGATGAATGATATGTCACACAACAATTTTTGGAATTGTCATGTCCATATGCAAGACATTTAAACAAGAACAACAGCTATTGCGTCCTTCAAAGGCTCATGGAATACAGAAGGTCTTAATTTTGTATTTTCCAGAGAACATTATTAATGCAGCAACACTTACTAATAACCAGTGGTGGTTTGCATGGAAAGCACTTGGTTTGTTGATACTTGCTGAATAAACTTGACAGTGCAAGCATGCCCTACACCGCTACTGCTGAAAAAATTTCCCTTTGATTCTATTCCAGGGAAGATGCTAAAATTGATGTGTATACAAAGAAAGCTAAGATGTGTATGGACACTTCGATTATTTTCTTAACTTGAAAAGCAGTTAAATTGTTCCACTGTCCCATTTCTAGAGGCCAGCTTTAAGAACAATTTTTTTCTAGTGAGTATGTGTAGCAGCAATAACAGATAAAAATATTAGTGAAGTGGAAGTTGCTCAGTTGTGTCCACCTCGCTGTGAGCGCATGGACTGTTCAGCCCATGGGATTCTCCAGGCCAGAATCCTGGATTGGGCAGCCTTTCCCTTCTCCAGGGGATCTTCCCAACCCAGGGATTGAACCCAGGTCTCCCGCACTGCAGGTGGATTCTTTACTAGCTAAGCCACAAAGGAAGCCCTAAAACATTCAGTTCAGTTCAGTGACTCAGTCTTGTCTGACTCTTTGCGACCCCATGAATTGCAGCACGCCAGGCCTCCCTGTCCATCACCAACTCCCAGAGTCCACCCAAACCCATGTCCATTGAGTTGGTGATGCCATCCAACCATCTCATCCTCTGTCATTTGGGGTTAGAAATAAAAAATATGAGTATGACCATCTTGAATTTGCTTCTGAAAATATGCATTTTCTTGAAACAGTTTGTAAAACCTGTCATTAAAATTGCTTCAGTGAAATGTCATCACCATCCCCCCAAATTTTGAAGGCCAAGAATTAAAAAAAAGAAAACTCGTTACGTTAGTAAGCTCTTATTTGTGGTCACTCGCCTAGAGCCAGACATCCTGGAGTGTGAAGTCAAGTGGGCCTTAGGAAGCATCACGACAAAGCTAGTGAAGGTGATGAAATTCCAGCTGAGCTATTTCAAATCTTAAAAGATGATGCTGTTAAAGTGCCGCACTCATTATGCCAGCAAATTTGGAAAACTTAGCAGTGGCTGTGGGACTGGAAAAGGCCAGTTTTCATTCCAATCCCAAAGAAAGGTAATGCCAAAAAATGTTCAAATTACCGTATAGTTGCACTCATTTCACATGCCAACAAAATTATGCTCAAAATCCTTCAAGCTAAGCTTCAGCAGTGTGTGAACTGAGAATTTCCAGATGTACAATCTGGATTTAGAAAAGGCGGAGGAACCAGAGGTCAAATTGCCAACATATGTTGGATCATAGAAAAAGCAAAGGAATTCCAAAAAACATCTACTTCTGCTTCATTGACAGTGCTAAAACCTTCGACTGTATGGATCATAACAAACTGTGGAACATTCTTAATGAGATGGGAATGCCAGATCACATTAAATGCTTCCTGAGAAACCTGTATGCAGGTCAGGAAGCAACAGTTAGAACCTTACATGGAACAACAGACTGGTTCCAAATTGGGAAAGGGGTACATCAAGGCTGTATATTGTCACCCTGCTTATTTAACTTATGTGCAGAGTACATCATGAGAAACGCTGGACTAGATGAAGTGCAAGCTGGAATCAAGATTGCCAGGAGAAATATCAATAACCTCAGATATGCAGATGATACTACTCTAAGGGCAGAAAGTGAAGAAGAACTGAAGAGTCCCTTGATGAAGGAGAAAGAGGAGAGTGAAAAAGCTGGCTTAAAACTCAACAGTCAAAAAACTAAGAACATGGCATCTGGTCCTATCACTTTATCACAAATAGATGGGGAAAATGTGGAAACAGTGTTAGATTTCATTTTCTTGGGCTCCAAAACCAATGCAGATGGTGACTACAGCCATGAAATTAAGACATTTGCTCCTTGGAAGAACAGGTATGACAAACTTAGATAGTCTATTAAAAAGCAGAGATATTACTTTGCTGACAAACATCCATCTAGTCAAAGCTATTGTTTTTCCAGTAGTTATGTATGGATGGCTACATACATAGTTATCCATACGTGAGAGTTGGACCATAAAGAAAAAGAGTTAGACCATAACCCATAAATTAATGCTTTCAAACTATGGGGCTGGAGAAGACTCTTGAGAGCCCCTTGGATCAAGCCAGTGAATCCTAAAGGAAGTCAACCCTGAATATTCATTGGAAGGACTGAGGCTGAAGATGAAGCTCCAATACTTTGGCCACCTGATGAGAAGAGCTGACTCACTGAAAAAGATCCTGATGCTGGGAAAGATTGAGGGCAAGAGGAGAAGGGGGAGACAGAGGATGAAATGGTTAGATAGCATCATCGACTCAATGGACATGAATTTGAGCAAACTCAGGGCAATAGTGAAAGACAAAGAAGCCTGGCATGCTGTAGTCCATGGGGTCCCAAAGAGCTGCAACTGAACAACAACAACACAAGAGGAAAGAACATTTAATGGTAATGTTACCATATTATACTGTCAGAACTAGTCTTATACCCAGAGAAGTTCAGTTGAAAATATTATATTTAGTAATACAATTGTTTCTGTGCTCAGCAGTTGACAGGCTGGTAATTGCCATTCTTGCCTTAAAAGTTAAACTTTAAATTTTTAGCTTTTCTGTTGTTGTTCAATTATTGAGCCATGTCTGACTCTTTGCAACTCCATGGACTGCAGCAGGCCAGGGTCCTCTGTCCTCCACTATCTCCCAGAGTTTGCTCAAATTCATGTCCATCGAGTCAGTGATGCTAACTATCCCAGCCTCTGCTGCCCCCTTCTCCTTTTGCCTTCAATCTTTCCCAGCATCAAAATTTCCTTATCAAGAAAATTCAGATTCCCCCCACCACCACCTTTTTTTTCTCTCTAAAGTTCATTCTGTCATGGTGATATCCTGATTCAGAGAATAGCAACTTTTAACTGTCATTAGTCATCTGACCAAAATATGTTTTCCTTTGCGGTAGACCTCAAAGGACACACTGCAGGTATAAGCTAGTCTAAAAATAGCTTTGCATGCTCAAGAGTAGGTGCCCCAACACGACGCTTCTCCTACTTTTGTGATTTGCATCTACCCTGCCTGTTAGAGGCATTGACTTGAATCGTTTACTGAAATACAGATTCAAGAGGACTCCAGTCAGGTTCAGCCTCTTTGAAAGGAGGGCTGGGCTGGAAACAGTTATGTGTTTTATGGTGGTGTTTTTTTTTTTTTTTTTTNCTTCACAGCTGTTTGTAAGGCCTCCCCAGAAAGCCATTTCGCCTTTTTGCATTTCTTTTCCATGGGGATGGTCTTGATCCCTGTCTCCTGTACAATGTCATGAACCTCATTCCATAGTTCATCAGGCATTCTATCTATCAGATCTAGGCCCTTAAATCTATTTCTCACTATTAGGACTGACCAAAGTCCCACTTTTTCTAGACTTAGTCCAGCCTCTTTAGAGCTGTTTCCAAAATCTGTTGTCCAGGTCATTAAGCTGAGTATAGTCGTATGCTTCTTTTAGACTGAAACTGTATATTTATAATCTTGCTGCTGAAGATAAGCTTCGTACTTCATGGATATTCACTGTAGGCTCTGTTCTATGAATTCAGTACTGCTTTGCATTTGTACCTATTTCTATTGATGACTAAAACTCACAGCCTTAAAGTTTGTCACAGTGAAAACATCATCAACTTTTGGAGGTTAGATCTGTGTCTTAAGTCTTGCCTGTATCCTTTTGGCATCTCACATAGGTTTTTTGTAACTAGTAGGCATCTATATAGTTGGAGAAGGAAATGGCAACCCACTCCAGTATTCTTGCTTGGAGAATCCCAGGGACAGAGGAGCCTGGCTGGCTGGCTACAGCCCTAGGGTTGCACAGAGTCAGACATGACTGAAACAACTTGGCATGCATGCAGGCATATAGTAGAGACGTCGTGTCTGTAGTAGAGTGATTGAATTGCAGCAGGAGAAACTAACCCCGGTGTGCTGTAATTGCAGGTGCCTGTGACATTCGATGATATCTCCATCTACTTCTCCACTCCAGAATGGGAAAAATTAGAAGAATGGCAAAAGGAACTTTACACGAATGTCATGAAGGGCAACTATGAGTCTCTCATCTCCACGGGTGAGGCTAAGTTGGCACCGTTTCAATGAGGGGGCAGCAGCTCCGAGCAGTCTCAGAGCAATCCCTTTTCCTCCAGTGTCCTCATTTTCCCTCTGTCCTCATACATTTCTGATTCCAAGCCAAAGATGTCCAGTTCACCCTTGCTAAATAGGAAGTCATAGTTTCTCCTTCTGCCAAGTCAAGGGGCAGAGGGTGAAGTTCAGGTTTGTGGGTATGCCAGCTGCAGTGGTCTCCATGGTGTCCTTCCTGTTTATGGCCTCGCCTCTCCTCACTGAGGCGCATGCGGTCTTACTCCATGGAGGCGGCAGTCGGTGGGCTTCGCCTCTCCTCGCTGAGGCGCCCTCACTCTTACTCCATGGAGGTGGCAGTCGGTGGGCCTCGCCTCTTGTCGCTGAGGGGCCCTCGCTCTTACTCCATGGAGGCAGCAGTCGGTGGGCCTCGCCTCTTGTCGCTGAGGGGCCCTCGCTCTTACTCCATGGAGGCGGCAGTCGGTAGGCCTGGCCTCTCCTCGCTGAGGCGCAAACGCTTTTACTCGGTGGAGGCGGCAGTTGGTGCTCAAGGGGTACACAAGCCTTTCTCACTCATCACCTCTCCTCCCACTGCTTTCCCAATAGACCCTGTCCATGGTTGGAGGTGAATGGAGGGGGAGAGTGGTCTAGACCAGTGGTCCCCAACCTTTTGGACAACAGGAACCAGTTTCGTGGACGAAGACAGTTTTTACACGGATGGGGTTGGGGCTCACGTTTCAGGTGGTAATAGGAGTGATAGGGAGCCGCAGATGAAACTTCACTGGCGCACCGGCTGCTCACCTTCTGCTGTGTGGCCTGGTTCTTAACAGGCCACAGACTGGTACCAGACCATGCCTTGGGGACCCATGTGCTAGATTCAAAGAAATTCCCTGGGACTGTGGGCCTCACAGTCTTCAGTTCAGCTTCGATGGCTGTCAGTTGTCATCCTCACTGATCACTTGTCATACCCTCTTTCCCATTTTCCTCTCGTAGATTATGCCACGAACCAACCTGATGTCTTATCTCAGATTCAGCCAGAAGGAGACCGTAATACAGAGGACCAGGCTGGGCCAGAGGAGAGTGGGATTCCCACGGACCCCAGCGAAGGTGAGTGGAGAAGAGATATCCACCCTTTGTCTCCCTTTCCTGGTCAGAGGTGATAGCTGGGAGCGAAGGTAAACAGGGGATTCTGGAGGCTCTCGGTCCTAAACCAAGGAGACTGTGAATGGGTCAGCAGGCCCTGGAAATCACCTTGTCCACAGCGTTTACCTGTCAGTAGCATATGCCTGAGAGTTTTGAGGGAGCATGTGTCCAGCTGTTCAGAAGTGTTGAGGGGCTGGGAGTCTGCATGGTCCCTCAGGGATGCACGAAAAGGGCAGACCTGATGATGTCCACCTGGTGAAGTGGATTTTGCCCAGTTTGGGAGCCAGTTATCACTAATTAACTCCCCCGACTTTTTTTTTCTTTTTGATTGGCAGCTATTTGATATTATGGGGGGAAGATTGCTAGCCCAAGTCCAGTTGTTATTTCTCTCAAGTCCCACCTGTTACCAGAGAAATTTCATATAGATTTTGTTTGCTAGATAGAAATTCCATCCTCCAGACATCTCTGTGAGATGAATATCTCTGACAACCCACCCCCATTCCATGCACTGATATTTTTTTTTCTAGCATTTTACTATGAAGATTTTCAGTCAGAAAAGTCGAAATGATTTTGCAATGAACACAGAGATACCAGTCACTTAAGATTCTACCCCTGGCATTTTATTCTACTTCCTTATTATATGTGTGTCCATCTCTGCATCCCTCTGCCATCCATCAGTACATCCTATTTTCTGTGTATTTCAAAATCAGTGCAGATAGCAAGACCTTTCCTCCTAACTAGTTTGGCATGGATATCATTAACCTAGAGTTCAATATTTGTTTATATATTTTGTGATACACATTTTATATACAATGAAATGCTCAAATCTCAAGTGAACTTTTTCTGAATTTTGAGGAATGTTTATGTCTGGCACACATTGTTTTTAAGAATGTGTAGGTGATTATATTTAGGCAGTGTAATAGGTTGAATTTTATTAATCTCTATACCTTGGATATAAATAATGAGTCTAAAATCACATCACAAGTAAAGATGGGTTATTTGATTGCAGAAAAATTAATTATTGGAAGTGGCTTCTTGATCAGCTTTATTAGTTACCTAACATAGGCCTCGGTGAGAGAAAATGAGTATGTCATTTTGTGATCATACTTGAGTTTCATTTAGCTGCCGTTTTGTCAATTTATTTTTACCTTGGTTTTCAAGACTCCATTTGTGGGTAGTCACCTTTTATGCTTTAATGTATTTTTACTTAAAATTAACAGTGTAAGCATTGAATTTATTTAATACTCTGGTTTTATTCTTTAGAATTTTAGTTTGCATTGGTAATTACCAGCCTAGTTATTTACCTGAACTTAAAGATAGGAGTCGTAGAATTTAGACTGATCAATATATAGCATTAAAAAAAAAATCATACATGTCTAACCTTTAGAACCCTTAATATTTTCCCCCTTTTAGGTTTAATTATATTTTCATGACTTTTTATTCATTTAATTCAGTTGCCTTCTTTTGGTTGCTCAAATTGTCAATAACTGACTTTTAAACCACCTCCTGTGTCCTTTCAGTACTGCCTCAGTACTTGTTTTCATAAAAAAAAAAAGTTCCAGACTGTGTTGGGGTTTCCAAGACTTCTACACTCAAGTAATTTGCTGGGAGAACACAGGCTCCAGCATATAGCCATACTTAGGGCTGAGATTTATTACAGCGAAAGGACACAAAGCAAAATCAGCGAAGATCAAAGGTGCTCAGCATGCAGTCTGGAAGGAACTGGGGGCCAGCTCCAGGGTCCCCTTTCAGTAGAGCCTCATAGACCACACTTAATTTCTTCAACAACAAGTTGTGGCAACACACATGGAGTGTCATCTCCCAGAGAGGCTCTCCAGAGACTCAGCACCCAAGGCTGGTCCCGTAGGCCCCCTCTGTCTGGCATGTACCAAGATTCCAGACTCCCAGAAGGGGAGTGGATCTTCAGCATAAACCACAATGTAGAAACAGCTGAGACCCAGCGAGGCACTCTTAACATTGAGGAGAGCTTGAGATTAGCACAGGGAACTACTTATCAGCCAAGGGCCAACCTTGGGAGCAGGCCTTCCAAGGACAGGCAGTCTCAGGCCTGCTGTGTTGACATGGGGCTACTTTAGATTTTCCTTCTCCTAATACATTAAAAACATCTCAATTCCTTTCAGTGGAAAATAGTGTTAACTGTCTGGTCGTCAAGGTGCCTAACAGACTGTCCGCGTGGATGCCAGGTGGATACTAACGCTGGGCCACTTCAGAAACGAGACTAATCAAGTATTTTTTTCATTGATTATTCTTCACTCTGTTTATATCGTTTTCCCCACCTTGTTCTAATAGGAAAAGAAAAGAAAAACTTCTCATTATTGAGCAAGCAGCTATCCTCTTCTTTAACATCATCATCTTTTTAAAGTTAAAATTGTTTTTGAATTTTATCTATATATTTTTGGCGGTGCTGGGTCTTTGTTGCTGTGCCGGCTCTTCTCTAGTTGCCGCCAACGAGGGCTGCTCTCTAGCTTTGGTTCGAGGGCTTCCTGTTGCCATGGGTTCTCTTGTTGCAAAGCACAGGCTCTAGGGCACTTGGCCTTCAGTAATGGCGGCTCCTGGGCTCAAGAGCACAGGACCAGTAGTTGTGGCACAGAGGATTATTTGCTCCTCGGCATGTGGGATTTCCCAGATCAAGGATCGAACCTGTTTCTCCCTCATTTGTAGCTGGATTATTTACTAGTGATCCACCAGGGAGGCCCTTCAAAATTAACTTTAACATACTTTGTAATTTGTTAGTAGACCAGTGTGTTCATATTAAAATATTGATGTATTTTTAGAAAGAATTTTCTAAAATATGTTTGGATTTTATCCTTATTTCTTATAAAGCCCATAATTTTTTATCTTACTCCATTTTAGAGCTTTAGGAAGAGCTGTGCATTGTAATTAAGTAAAAATATATACAGGTAGAATAGACTTGGGGATAGTAAGGATACCATGTGGCACCCGCTCCTTTTTATGTCCAAATATCTTGGAATTCATTTTATATTCTGTCGTAGTCACCATTATCTGAATCTGATGAAGAAATTATTATTCCTTCCAGGGAGCAGTCATTGGTGCCTCATATGTTAGATAAAATTGCTTCCAGTTAGTAGAAAATAGTAATGAATGAGAGAATGCAGAAAACTATAAACCTGAGATTTTCTGAAATTTTTCTTTGTTACTAGGGCCAAAATGCAGACCAGCTCTGTGTGTGTGTGTGTGTGTGTGGCCATTATTTGGTCACTGATAGTTGTAATGTTGAACTCCAGTATTTTAGAATTCTTTGGAGAAAAGCCTTAACTAAGAAGTTCAAACAGAATAACAACCAAAAGCCCATTCATTATCTAGCCCTTCTTCTAGTTTGGAAGCCATGGACCTGAGCCTACATTCTAGAAAAGTAAAGAAAATTCATTCCCAAACTTGCAGTCCTGAGGAGACGACTTTGCTCATCACTAATGAGGGTCCATCGCCCTTATCTCCTTTGTCACTGGTCACTAGTGTCCAGCAAGACCATCTTTTCCTAAGCAAAATCAGTGACTAAGACATCCCAATATGGTAAACTCTATTTTTGTTTAGCCTACATGCAGACAAGAGTTACCCTGGAAATAAAACTTAGCTTAGTACACAAATACACAACATAGTCACCTACTGTGTTACAGTTCCATATCTGCTTCACGAAAGTTGCAAAAAGAGTTTTGTATCTTTACCAACGGTAGTTTCATGCACCAGGCATTTTCATTGTCTGCTTAAGAATTCATATCTCAACATCAGTTCTAACTCACTCAGTTCATAATACCTTCGTACACATCCCAGAACCTCAAGGCTCCAGCTCCTTCTCAGACAACTTGGGCCCTACCTGCTTAAACACATGATAACATTCAACCAGCATAAGACATTAAAATTTTATATTTTCTTGCGATCTGCCTTTCTATTTTAACCATCTCTCGAACCTAAAACCTCAGCATTTCTTGATTTCCTCTTACCTGATCAATATTTTCCGTTTCTCTCTTCTCTAGCTTTCCCCAAAGCCTGCTGCTTGCATGAACCAGTGATTTTACTTTACTTCTGTGTCTCTTTAAGTGTCCACTGTTAGGGTCCCCCAGGCCTGTGAGGATGTACTCCAGGTCCCCTTGTGACTGGGCCAGCAGTCTCCCTTCTGTCACCAGGCAGGTGACGCACGAGGCCCCCTGACCACTCCAGTCGCCTGCTGCTTTCATCTCACTTCCGAAAGGTGCTCAGTCCTGCACTCCCACCACTCCCACCGAGTGTAGCAGACACAACCATATTCCATGCACTCGGTGACAGCAGTGCTAAGACCCAGTTATTTAATAAAATAAATGTTTACTTCGTTGTCCTAATCTAGTTAGTTAAATGACGGGAGGAACTTACTTTAGCATCAGTATTCAGGAAGACCCCAGGTTACCTTCCCAGGGTTCCCCAGGTTCATTGAAGGCATACTGAACCAGTGACGGCAACTATAGTCACTCCCATTTCTGGAGAACTGCCTTGGTGTTTCAGTCCTCCTCAGCTTTTATGGTTGGCTGCTGACTAATACTGTAACAAACGACGGGAAAGATCCACATGCCCATCAGGGGGAGATGCTGAATGCACAATGGTACAGCTACAGAAAGGAATGAGGAGGGTCTCTGTATAATGCTGCAGACACGCAACCCCGAATGTCTTGTGGAGTAAAAAATAAGGTCCAAGACAGTTGGTGTAGTATCAAGAGGGAAAAAATGAAGATGTATGGAAGATTAAAACAAAAGCCAAGGAGGATGGCTACCTACACAAGGAGAGAGACCAGAGATGGAAGCTGGATCTCTTTGAATGTATTTTATACTTTTGATTTTGGAGCCTTATAAATATTTTACATTAAAAAATAAGATACAAAATCAAACACATGCTGAAAAAGCTAAATTGTACACCACAAAAAATCTTAAGTTGAGTCCATGTTTTTGTTAATAATACGGTATAGTTTTGAAATGTACATTCAGATAAAGCAAGCATTATGCATTGTTATTAGGAACCAAGATTCTCAGGATAAGAGAGAACAGATACAACTATTAAAGCAGTTTCATAAATATTAATATACATTCATTATATTTTGTCTTTCTAAATGGTATTTTATAGCTGTCTATTGAAAAGACCTAGAAGCAGTGACAACCTATTAACAATTAGCATCCTTATCATCCAGATTATGGTCTCTGAATTCCATTTCTCAGAGTATTGATTGTGTGGTTGGAGCGGAAAACTATACACGATGAATCTGGTCTAGTCTGTTATGCCAGAAATGGAGGAAACTAGATATTTGATGATGTGAAAAGACATAGAGCTGATCTTAAGGGACTCCCCTAGCCAAAAAGGGACAATCTGAGCATCAAAAAGAATGATGACTCGAACTTACTTCTGAAACAGAAACAGTCACAGACACAGAAAACAGATTTAAGGTTTCCAAAGGAATTAGTGGGGGGTGGGGAGAAGGAAATAAATCAGGAGTTTGGGATTAACATATACACACTGCTGCTGCTGCTAAGTCACTTCAGCCGTGTCCGACTTTGCAGCCCCAGAGACGGCAGCCCCCCAGGCTCCCCCGTCCCTAGGATTCTCCAGGCAAGAACACTGGAGTGGGTTGCCATTTCCTTCTCCAGTGCATGCAAGTGAAAAGCGAAAGTGAAGTCGCTTAGTCATGTCTGACTCTTCGCGACCCCATGGTCTGCAGCCTACCAGGCTCCTCCATCCATGGGATTTTCCAGGCAAGAGTACTGGAGTGGGGTGCCATTGCCTTCTCCAATATACACACTACTACATATAAAATAGATAAACAACAAGGACCTACTATATAATGCAGGGAACTATATTCAGCATCTTGTATTAACCAATAATGGAAAAGAACCTGACCAAAAAAAAAATATATATATATATATGTAGAACTGAATCACTTTGCTGTATACCTGAAACTAACACAACATTGTAAATTAATAGTACTCAATTTTAAAAATGGTTTCAGAAAAGAATAATGACTGCAGTGGATTGAAACACCAATTATATAACATTCTATGAGTTCATAATGATAAACTAGAGAAGAAATAGTCAGAACCACTTGAATCACATTTGGAGGTTCTAGAGCACTAACTCATTATTTAGAAGACCAATGAATGAAGCAGTTAACATATATATTATATGCATATGTTTATAATATGTATAAGCTAGGCTAAGTCACTTCAGTCATGTCCGACTCTGTGCGACCCCATAGACAGCAGCCCACCAGGCTCCGCCGTCCCTGGGATTCTCCAGGCAAGAACACGAGTGGGTTGTCATTTCCTTCTCCAATGCATGAAAGTGAAAAGTGAAAGTGAAGTTGCTCAGTCATGTCTGACCCTCAGCGACCCCATGGACTGCAGGCTTCCAGGCTCCTCCATCCATGGAATTTTCCAGGCAAGAGTACTGGAGTGGGGTGCCATTAAACATATGTATAATATTTATAAAATCTTGGAAGAAAAGATAATGTTGGACTGTAGTTAGTACACTTCAGCCTTGTAGCTCAAAGTAGGAAGTTTGAAAGGCAGCCCACAATGTGTATAGAACCCTGTATTCTCCTGTCTGTCTGCACAACTTGACAGTCTGTTGGGCCTTGTCCAACCTCTTATTTCTGCTTTGTGTATACCTTTAGATCCCAGCAGTCTCTGATTTAAAAGGCATTGAGCAACAACAGTGAGTTCTGTTCATTCACTAGGAATAAAACCATAACCTGCATACAAGGCTTTTTTGATAAATAATATAGAGAGCTTGAATTTACTTTCCGGACCCTGTCAATGTGCCAGCTTGTTCTTTTAGGCCAAAAAGGCTATATAGGCCTTGGCTGGAATAGCAAGCACAGCTGTTTCTGTACTGATCAAATGAGGCATGTTATGTGCAAAATCTTTAGAGGCTGTTCTTTTTAATTTTCCAAAAGAATCCCCAAGGCCTGAGGAACTTGCAAATACTATTCTCCCTACTCTCAGGGTTTAGGAAACGAAAACCTGTGTCATTAAAAAGCAAAAGTAATGTGCTGTCTTGAAAAGAACATGGAATTGGGAACATGAAAAATGTTTCTGAGCAATCAGATCTGTGCTTAAACCTGATTTTGTAATTCTGATAATATATTTGTTTTTAAATTAACATTCTTAAAAAGTTTTTGGTCAGTCTTGTTTGTTTGGTTGTTGTTGTTTTTTCTGTATTTTAAAGTAAACCTTTGATAATATAGTGTTTCACTGTAAATATTTCCTTACTGGAAATTTACTTAACCTTTGTGGGCCCCCTCTAACTTAAATGGAGAGGAGATCCCCTGCTTCCTTATTTCATAAAAATGCTGTGAGAGAAAAATGTGAAAACACTCTGAAAGTAAGTGTGCTGATGAAATTAAAGGTACTCATGCTTCTAGGTGATTTCAGGATGTCATCTCCAAAATAAAAATTTTAATTTGTTTTGAAGGGTTGGGAAGGTCCCATGGAGAAGGGCATGGCAACCCACTCCAGTATTCCTGCCTGGAGAATCCCATGGACAGAGGAGCCTGGCAGGCCACAGTCCATGGGGTCGCAGAGTCGGACACGACTGAGCGACTATCACTTTCACTTTTCACCACCAAAAATAGTGAATCAAGGTGAGTCTGTCATGGAAAGATTCATACATTTGGTTTCATTTTGAATTGGCTCTCTGGATGTTATATGTGTTTTTGTTTTTTTAAGGCTGATTTTGTTTTGTTGTAATTAGAGATAAATATTGGGGCAAAATGTAGTATTCAGCACACCAGCATGATTATTTCCACTTTCTGAGTCAAGCCCTGAAGACGTTTCTCTTCCCCCCACACCCGCCCCCACAAACAGAGCCTGGCATTTCGACATCAGATATTCTGTCTTGGATTAAACAAGAGGAAGAGACCCAGGTTGGTGCCCCGCAGGAGCCCAAGGAGAGTGACATGTGCAAAGGCACCTATGCTGGTGAGTACCGAGCTGCCCAGGCCCAGAGTCTGTCAGACCACTGAGTAGAAGCCGCAGAGGAAGTGGGGTTGTGAGGGCAAGGAAGTGGGTGAGGAATAAGAAAAGTGGGCGGGGGGAGCCTTGTTCAAGTAAGAAATGAAACTGAAATCCAACTAAGATAAGTTTTAAGTCAGAAAACACACTCTTAAATGTGAAGACAAATTAGAATTGTCAGAGGAAGGAAAAGAAGTGCACGCGGATGAAAAGTGTAAGGGGAGAGAAGGGCAGAACATGGGAGGATCGCGTAGAAAGGGCCGAAGCTGGATGGGGATGGGGAGACAAGCCGAGGCACAATGAGGGTGTGAGTGAGGAGCTCTCCCTAAGGACAAAACCAGGACAGGAGAAAAGACCTGTCTTCTGAGACACTTAGTGTCATCTGTATTTTGCCATCTGAACAGAAGAGAATCTCAAGGTCAGAGGAGACAGTGATCCATGCAGCTGAATGCAACCTATTTACCTTTTGTGCTCTGTGCTTAGACCCTGGAAAGTCAAAATTAAAAGAGAATCTCTGCTCTTCCAAAAGTTTTGCTGGAGGGACACATTTCAATACTAGGCATGCCTACTATTAAACGTCAAAGGTCAGTGGGATGGATAACTTAACTTATACTCAAGAAATAAGGAGTCTGGAGGACATTCCGTCAGTTATCCTTTAGATAAAGCCTGAGAAGGACGTGAAGCTGGAACTGGTCATAGAAAACTGGTACCAAGTGTTTGGGTGTAACTTAGGAAGCTGGGAAGGGAGGGGTGCATTCTACAAAAGGGAGGGCAGGATGAGCAAAGATATAACAGCAGAAATGTGTACTGTATTTTCCAAAAGATAAAGGGACAGAGAACTATACTGAGGGGTTTATCAGACAAAGTAAGGAGGAACAGGATTAGATAAATAAGATGATTTTAGGCCTGGTCACAACAGGCAGCAGAGAACACCTCAGAGAGTGTGCGCCAGGAATGGAACAGTGAAAGTCGCTGGAAAGACGGATGCCAGGGCCCTTCTGGTCCAAACGGAAGCACCGCAGAGGCTCGGTAGCGAACTCTCCGGTGATGGACCGCGAGCCCTGCAGACACCCTGGTGGTTGTCTCAGCCCTCTGCTGACTTCCTGCTTTGCGCTGGGCAGGGACCTGGGAGAGCTGCGGGGAGCCCAGGGGGTGGCCGGGTGTGACCCTGAGCCCTTTCTTGCAGATGAAGAGCTGGTCATCAAGGCCGAAGGCCTCGCCAGAGCCTCCCTGTGCCCCGAGGTGCCCGTCGCCTTCTCTTCACCAGCAGCTGCAGCTAAGGAGCCGTTCCCGGACGTATCCTTCAAGAGCCCGCAGTCCGCGCCCCTGGCGCCATTTGGTCGTCCAGCTGCCGACTTGGCTGAGGCCTCGGAGGGACAAGTGACCTTCACGCAGCTGGGCACCTACCCGCTGCCGCCCCCGGCCGGGGAGCCGGTGTTCTCCTGCCACCACTGCGGCAAGAGCCTCAGCCAGGACCTCCTGCTGACCCACCAGTGCGGCCCCCCGGGCGAGCACGCCGCCCCTTGCGCCCAGTGCCCCAAGCACTTGCCCCCGCCGGGTGACGGCGGCCCCCCAGCCCCCGCCCGTGAGACGCCCCCCACCTGCCCGCACTGCGCCAGGACCTTCACTCACCCGTCCCGACTCACCTACCACCTTCGGGTCCACAACAGCGCCGAGCGCCCCTTCCCCTGCCCCGACTGCCCCAAGCGCTTTGCTGACCAGGCGCGCCTGGCCAGCCACCGGCGAGCGCACGCCAGCGAGCGGCCCTTCCGCTGCGCGCAGTGCGGCCGCAGCTTCAGCCTGAAGATCAGCCTGCTGCTGCACCAGCGCGGCCACGCGCAGGAGCGGCCCTTCTCCTGCCCGCAGTGCGGCATTGACTTCAACGGCCACTCGGCCCTCATCCGCCACCAGATGATCCACACGGGCGAGCGGCCCTACCCCTGCACCGATTGCAGCAAGAGCTTCATGCGCAAGGAGCACCTGCTTAACCACCGGCGGCTGCACACGGGCGAGCGGCCCTTCAGCTGCACGCACTGCGGCAAGAGCTTCATCCGCAAGCACCACCTGATGAAACACCAGCGCATCCACACGGGCGAGCGGCCCTACCCCTGCGCCCAGTGCGGTCGCAGCTTCCGCTACAAGCAGACGCTCAAGGACCACCTGCGCGCGGGCCACGGGGGCAGCTGTGGCGGGGACCGGGACCCCTCTGGACCGCCGCCGGACCCCCCGGGGTCCCTCCTACCCGGGCTGGAAGCCTCGGGCCTGGGCGTCAACCCCGAAGGTCTGGAGGCCAATCAGTGGTATGGGGAAGGCAGTGGGGGCACGGTTTTGTAAAGCTGTCTCCTTTCAGGGTTATCTGTGTGGGCAGGGTAGGGGCAAGAAGAAAGCCCCGCCACCCCCCACCCCGCGGTAAGGACTGCTTGGCACGTCGAGTAATGTGGGGTCCTGAACACTTGACTGGAGCCGTGCTTGAGTTTCGGACTTCAGAAGAGCACCATGTTGCGAAACCCAGGAAGACCTGGAAGAAAGCCCAGTCCCCATCTTTTCCAAAATAATATGACCGAAGCAGAAGTTAGAAGAATGTCGCAGAGGTTGGAAAGCAAGGTTCAGCCTCTGATGATCCATCATAGGTTAATAAGTTTGAGAGTGGTTGAGCTCTATGTAGAGTCAGGTGTACAGAAGAGCCTCCAAGCCCTGAAACCCACCGTGAGGCAGAGAATGTTTGCCCGAACCTTCCTCAGTTCCTTGGTCGTGTGATGGCTGCTGGAAGCCAGTGCCCAAGCCCTCCCCCCTGCTCCTGCTTCCCTAGCAGAGCTCCAGTGTCCTGCCCCGCCAGAAATGATGACTCAAGACTGCCTTCCTAGGTCTCCCAGAGTAATCCTTCTAATATATTTTGTTTAATATTGAGTGAGCAAAAATCTTGATGTTAAAAGCTTCTTAAAGGGAACAATTCTTTCATTAGCTTAATTTGAAGCATCCAGGCTTTTACTGCCATTTAAGCTACTAGAAAGCTTTGCCAAGATCCTGGTTAAGACCTCGGAGGCAGGATATGCAGCCCCAGCTTTAAAAGCTAGAGATCCCAGAGTAATGGCAGAACAGCCTCGAGTTTGTGCCTGAACCATGTTCCTGAGAGCCACTTAAATGTCATATTCTTCCTTATTGTTTCCAAGCTAGTAGGGTGGCTTTTCCATTCCTGGTGTCTGATATTCTGACAATCATCAACGGAAAAGGCTACAGCACCTTCTAGAAGCATTACAGAGTCCTGGAAAGTGCCCATGGCCTCTCAGCTTTTGCTTCCTCAGTAGTGAGATGACAGTTAATGCAGCTTTCTTGAGCTGGCATTGCCTGCTCAACCCCTCCTGGTGATGGACAGATTGAGGGGCTTCATAGGCCCCTGAGAGCAAAGCACCAGACGGGGCAAGGGCAGCCTCTTCCCGCTGGCTTTGCTTCTGGGGAAGTTTGCCACCATGTGTACCTTTGTAAGGGTCGGTCAGTCACCAGGAAGCATCTGAGCCTGGTCCCATTCCTAAGCGACTTCAGTCGGGCCACTTTCCCTTTACAGATCTCACATTTTCATCTGCAATGTGAGGCTGGTGAAAGGAAAAAAGTGAACCTTTAGGGTTAAAAAATATATATATTGTGGTACATTCCTTCTGCCAAAATCCTATCTCTATCTCTGGTTGTTATCCAAGGAAAACAAAATAAAGACAGCAAAATCAAGGCAGAGATGTTCTTGCTGAAACTTGACTGAAATCAGTTTGATTTGTTGACCCGGTTGGAAACTGGGACAGAAGACAAGAGCGAAGAAGCCCCAAGTCCTGGGCAGAAAAGTTGTTTGTACCTCTGGCACTCTCCTGTTTCCCCGGAACCTCCCTATGGTGACTGGGACGAGGTCTGCAAGCATTTAGGCAAGACACTCTCTTGACGAAATGATAGGGGAAGGACCCGTTTTCCCCCTCGTCACCGAGTGCACACTTCACCCTGCCTAGTTACGTGTGGACTGCACTAGGAAAAAGTGTCAGCCCAACCAGCTTCGCTCCCGGGAGGGTGCTGTCTGAACATGCTGCTCTCTGGATAATCACATGTATAAAATATCTGCTCTGTGACATTCGCAACACCAAGCATCACAGGAGCCCTAAGAAATGTGTGTGAGACCTAGTCCCCTGTCATAACTTACAGTTTGAAGGCAAGGGTATGGAACACACCAAGAGATGATGAACAGAACCTTGACATACTGGATTGAAGAGTTCTAGCTAGAACCTGGATCCACTACCATGGAAACTGGGGAGTCCTAGGGATCTCAGAGCCCGAGTTCCAGCTTCAAGGGTAACCACCTCCCTGCTAGGAACTCGAGACAGATCCATCCAGCTCTGGATTGCACGTCCCTAACGAAAAGGGAGAAGAGTCACAGTGCTGTCCCCCTGTGGAGAGCTCCCTTCTGAAGAAACGGACTTGCACATTCTCCAGGGTTTGCCAGAGAAGGTACCCCTCCCTGCACTAGATGCGGTGATGGATGAAATGACCTGGAGAATCCTCTTTTACTCAAAGGTTTCCTGAGGACACAGAGCTTATTAATGAAAGAGACCTGGGGATTGAAATGCTGCAGAGAGGTCCCACAGTCCCTGTTGCAAGGAACTCTAGCCAGCCGTGACCCACAGTTTGGCAAGAAGTGAAGAGTTCACATACCCACGAGGCAAGAGCCATGAAGCTGAGTGAAAGGGAATGGCAGGGTCAAGCCAGAAAGGTAGAAGTGGAGGTTATCCGATTGTCAACCATCAAACAGACCAGGGTGCAGCCACTGTACCTTCTGGTCTCCTTTCCCTCCCACAGTCTTCTCACCATGTAGAAATACAGGCTGGATCTAAATTAGAATTTGCTTGAGATGCAAAAGTGGATAAGTGAAGAAAAAGACCATTGGGAAAGATAAGTCCAACAGAGAGGTTCCAGTGTGTGGAGAAACTTGGCTCAGCAGGGGCTTCTGAGACAAATCATACCCTTAACAGTATCTGAGGATTGGTTGTCCCAACTGGACTCGGTAGGAAGGAGGAAGACGGAAACGTGCGTTCCATCAGTCTGCCCTCTGGCCAGGAAGTGTGTACTGTCACACATTAACCAGCATCATCTCCACGGAGTGGATCCAGCTGTTGACTGTAACCAGATTCATGCTTTGCTTCCTTACTAGATTTTTCGTTATCACTGTAAGATGAACCTCTGGTTCCGCCGCCAGTGTGAACCTAAATGGAGTCGACTGTCTGGAAAGTGAAAGAAGATGACGCTGATCTTTCGTGCTGGGTGTTTGTTACTAGAACACCCTGGCCGGGTTCTGGCTGCTTTACATAGCTTCCTAGCAGTGCTTTACAGAACTTCCCTCACCATTAATAATAGCCTGCAGACTTCCCGCTGGGGGGATTCCACTGGACTTCTTTGTGGAGCACTTTTAAATATTTGGGTATCCATGGATATCTCAGCCAGAACCAGACTCTAGAGCTTACCCAGGAGTAATAAATATTTACTGTCTCAGTCTTAGAAAGTCTGGTTGATAAGAGAGAACCCGAGTTCCTTTATTTGTTCATTCCAAGTGGGATGGAGAACTCCGTTCACGTTCCTCTGGAGGAGGAGCAGAACACACTGTCTCCCCACCCCCTCCTACATCCCATGCTGTAGCTTCTTAGACAATAAAAAGCATCCTCCTCAGCTGCCTGCGGACCACTGAGAAGCAGGGAGGAAAAGTAAGACTCTCCCAGAATGCTCTCTCGGACCAGGAACTCTGTTGCCGTCAGCGAGGTGTTCTCTGCTTTTGGTGGAAACCTTTGACCCTGTTCTCTCCACCCTACAAAGGAAGAAGTCTTTTCACAGGGTTTTACGCAGAGGACGTTCTTTGACTTGGGAAGTGTCAGACTCTTATAAGTGGAAGATCCTCCAGTTGGGGCACATGGGCAGGAGATAGGGGCAGGGAGTGCTTGGGCCTCACAAAGACATGTCTTGTGGGTTAGTGCAGCTTAGTGGTGTAGGGCATGGTTTTGGCCCAGACCTAGCGAGTCCTGATGTCGTAAGAAGTGACATAACAATTTAATCATCGTGAGTCTAGTTTTCCTTTCTGTAACATAGAATGATGCTAGGTCTTGGACGTGTCAGGGTTTGGGGCACACTGTGAAAGTACTTGGCACGGAGCTTGGCACACAGAGGTGTCAGATGGGCAGCAGTCAGGAAAGGTGCAGGCCAACTAGAGAGGGAACTGAGGCCGTGCTGCAGAAGCGCGTGGGCACTTGATGACTTAGCTCCTGCCTCCCATCTATTGCTTCCATTTAGCCTGTTCTTTTACCTTTTCTGTATCTCCTGGCTCCCTTAAGTTTGTGTGCGCTGTGACACCAGCTGGTTCAGATTCTAAGGTATGGAATCTGGCCCTTCTCTTGCTGTGTGTGTGCGTGTGTGTGTGTGTGTATGGAATCTGGCCCTTCTCTTGCTGTGTGTGTGTGTGTGTGTGTGTGCACGCGCGTGTGCGCTCAGCTGCGTCTGACTCTGCAACCCCACAGACTGTAGCCCACTGGGCTCCTCTGTCCATGGGGTTCTCCAGGCAAGAATATTGGAGCGGGTTGCCATTTCCTACTCCAGGTGATCTTCTCAACCCCAGGGATCGAACCCCCATCTCCTGCATCGGCAGGCAGATTCTTTTCCTCTGCCCCGGGGGCTTCCCTTCCTCCTATACCAGGCCACAGAAGTCTCCAGCCCACCCTTGGACTTGCTGCCCTTGGGTCAGGTGCTAATCTTGGCTCAGTCAGCCATGTCGGGAGGGAGGGTCCTAGGTCCATCCACGGGATCTGGGGCTGCTTGACTCTTGGGAATGGGCAGATGGTGGGGCATTTCTAGTACTGCCTGGAGAGGAAGGACTGTTTCCTCTGTGTCAGGCTTCCTTGAAAGACTTCTGCTCTGGCAGCACAGTGCAGACCAGAGCTCATGGCCAGTACAGAAAGGACCTGGAGGATGCTGTTGCTGTATCTTACAAAAGAAGTAATTTGTTACTTTCTGGGGTGTTATTCTGCCTTCCCAGCCAGGCTCTGCTTCCTTTTCAAATAGGTGACTCAGGCTATAATTCCATCTCTACACACATACACAATGACTTGTCACACTGCCTCTTGAAAACAAAAAATTTTCCACCCCTTAAGACCAACCCCCACTAAAGAATGCAGAGAGATACAGTCAAATCAGAAAGGACTCAAAAGCACCGTCCTGCAATGTTCATAAAATTGCCAGGTTACATTTCAAATAAAATATCTGATAAAACCTCATTGGGCTATGTGGCTTTGTGTCTGCTATTAGCAAAGCCAGCATTTACTGAGAAATCCTGCAGCTGATCTAAAAATGAAGCTACCCGAGAACTGGGGCCATGTCTCTGTGTCCCTTCTGGTGCCGCATGCTGTCAGAAACGTGGATCCTTGATGGATTAACATGACTGTGCAGTGGGAAGACCACGCGTTATTTAGTCGTTCAGTCGTGTCCGACTCTACGTGACCCCATGAACTGCAGCCCTTCAGGCTTCTCTGTCCATGGAATTCTCCAGGCAAGGATACTGGAGTGGGCTGCCATTCCCTTTTCCAGGGGAACTTCACGTCTCCTGCGTTGGCAGGCAGATTCTTTACCACTGAGCCACCCAGGAAGCTCCGAAGAGTAGGGGTTCTGGTTGAGATTAACATTCTCTACCTACTTGGTATAATGCAAGCCACTTCGATTGTGTAGATTACACTAGCCTAATTCTAATGGCAGGTTGAACAAGGCGGTAATATAACTCTACAATAATTCCAACCCTACAATCATAGAGTTTAAGGTTTTACTAACTAGGATTGTTTTCCTTGCCTGGTTTCTCCCCAAATCCTGCCCTATCGAGTGATGCACACAGCAGAATGAACACCTTGGAGAGATAAGCATTATTAAAGTGTCATTCTAACCATAGCCACACACAGACTGACAAAATTCTAGCAAAACTATAAGAATTCATTTTGAATACACAGTATGTGTTTGCATTTTTAAGCACAGGAAAACAATGATTGGTCTAGGGTGCTGGGGTCATTCAGTGGTTACTTTTTCCTGTAAATTTTGTGTCATAAACATTTTGTATATAGCATTTCTAAAGTTTTTGTAAGAATAAGGATTATGCTAATAAATGAGGTCCTGGAAGCAAGTCAGGGAGGCCAGACTAATCTTGGTTTGCTTTTCTCATTTGTAGTATGAGGATAGTACATGCTTTACCAAGTTAACCCAAGGTGTTGTAAGGCTCAAATGAAGGAAGGTGTTAAAAAGTGCTTTGAAACATACTGCAGGCCTAAAAAGGAAGTGTCTATATAGGAAGTACAGGAGAATTACTTGTTGATCAAACAGTTTCCTGGGTGTTCCTTAAATGATGCTTCTCTTCATTCAAGAATGGGCAGTGGTTGTTGCTTCACTTCCAGTTTGCTTGTCTTTGCTGGGGGGAAGCTAGCCTGAGACCGCAATTTGGGAAGCAGTGAGAGAGCAGAAGTACTTGCAGGCAGAGACTGAAATTTGGTGCAGAAAATATCAGATTGATGTATATAACATGACCTATGTAATGTGTTGACTTCTACCAACAACTCAGGCAAGATAACCAGTTTTATGTATATGTGGAATGATAAAACTGGAAAGGCAGGCACGTTACTGGAGTGTGTGTGTGTGTGTGTGTGTGTGCGCGCGCACGTGCATGCGCCTGTGTGTGCACACTAAGTCACTTCATCGTGTCCAACTCTTTGCGACCCTATGGATGTAGCCCACCAGGCTCCTCTATCCATGGGGTTCTCCAGGCAAGAATACTGGAATGGGTTGCCATGCCCTCCTCCAGGGGATCTTCCCGACCCAAGGATCGAACCCACATCTCTTATATCTTCTGCATTGGTGAGTGGGTTCTTTACCACTTGTGCCACCTTGAAGTGGTTAAACAATTCAAAACTAAGGCTGTATGTGAAGTAGTGTACATCAAACTAGTTCTTGGCTTTCTGATTATAGTTTTTAAAAATTATGTAAGAAAAATAATATCTGCAAGCCAACCTCAAAGAGTAAACAGCAGGACAAAAACAAAAGCATAGTTATGTCAATAATATTTTATTAGTAAGGAATAATTTATGATGCTTATGTCCCCAGGGAAATCGTGTGGGGCTGAGAAAGGATCTGAGGACCAGCAGGGAGCTTTCTTTTTATGCTGCTTTCCTCTTGGAAGAATATTAGAATAACATGGGGAACTAAAAAAAAATGTCGGAGCTCACCTTGGCATGATTGAATTAATCTGGGATTGTGGTGGTGGGGCTGGATGTTTCATTTTTAAAGTTCTCCCAAGTGATTCTACATATTCCCAGATGGCTCAGTGGCAAAGAATCTGTCTGTCAATGCAGGAGACTCAGGAGGCGTGGATTTGATCCCTAGGTCAGAAAGATCCCCTGGCAAAGGAAATGGCAACCCACTTCAGTATTGTTGCCTGGGAAATCCCATGCATGGAAGAGGCTGGTGCATGGACTACAGTCCATAGGGTCGCAGAGTCAGACCTGACTGAGCGACTGAGCATGCCCACAGGTTACGTAATTCTACTGTGCCTGCAAGTTTAGAAGACCATAGAAAGGAAAAGTGAATTACGGGACTGGAAATGACCAGTTAACCTGCTTTCCTAAAACAGGGAGCTGTGGACTGAAGATGAATAAAGAATCTTTGAATCCACAATAGAAAGTCATGATTTGATTCTAGAGGCAAGACTCGGAAGGAAAAAAGGCTATGGGAAAGGTTGTTGGAAAAGTGCTGACGGATCTCAATAGTTAAGTGAGGCCCTTCCAGAGGCAGCGTTCACTTCAGCTGTGCCCCCTGCAGGCTCTGTCCAGAGACCTGGTATCAAAAACACGGACAGGAGGCTGGACAGGCACAGATGGCATCATGGTTCTCCCTCACCTTCATCAAGGTGAGGCCAGTACCTCTGTGTGAGAAAACTTTGCTAAAGAACCAAAAGGGACTGGGGGTTATGTTATTACCAGCTCAGACTTAACACACGTTTTAATACCTTACTTGTTGAATTTAGAAAGTATTGGTCATTCAGCCATGTCCAATTCTTTGTGAGCCCATGGACTGTAGCCCACCAGGCTCCTCTGTCTATGGGATTCTCCAGGCAAGAATACTGGAGTGGATTGCCATTCTGTTCTCCAGGGGATCTTCCCGACCCAAGGATCAAACCTGGGTCTCCCGCATTGCAGGCAGATTCTTTACCATCTGAGCCACCAGGGAAGCCCATTTAGAAAAATCAGTATTATTCTGTATGAACACTAGACTTCATTTTAAATGGATCCTGGCCATTTTAAATAATCGATCCACACTTATGTGTTGAAGGGCTGTCCGCTGGGAAGATTCAAGAGAACATAGTGCAGTCATCACCAGCCTGAAGCATGTCTTCTGCATAAAGGGTTTCTATGCCCTGGTGCCTGTGTGTTAGGACTGTTGAGTAGTTGGCTCAGTCACCAAGCAGTCACATATTTAGGAGAGTACCACAGAGTTAGTATGAACCAAAGAGAAGCCAGGGAACTCCTGTGAACTCATCTCCTGTGTCAAAGCTCACAAAGAAAGTGATGGAATGCCTGTTTCCAGTAGGCTGAAAATGAACTCAAGAGGGGAAAAGTCGTATTTTCTCCAAACTTGGCACAGGTGTAAAACAGAACGTTACTGAGAAAGAGGGAGAGAGAGAGAAGTGTGTGTGTGTGTGTATGTGGTGTGTGTGTTTGGACATCTAAAGTTTGAATTAAAATTTTGGCGAAAGGTGGATCTGAAAAAGGCAAGGAGACTGAAAAATCATTAGCAAGAGCAAATGGACCTTAAAACTGTAAAATACAAAATATTTGACTGGGATTCACATTAACACTTTCTGCCCCTTCTAAGTAGTCTAGAGCTTCATCATCTTACCCCCAGCAACCCTCCCCTTCATAAAGTCTTGCCTCTGATTTTTAGTTATACTTAGGATGTCAATGGCTTTGAAATCTAAGGTGTTATCCTTTCTTGGAGACTGGCCTAAAGTGTCTAAAAGTGCAGATAGGAAGTTGTAACCATGGAAGTATCAGTGGGAGAGAGGAACTTGAGGATTACGCTTAGTCCTTAAGCCTACTTGTTAAATTAAGCAAGAAGCGACACTGAGATAAAAGGGCAAATCTGGTTACCCTCTTCACTTAGCTAAGAGGGAAGCTAGAGCTTTTCTTCCTCAAAGCTTGTGGTTGTTGAAAGGACACGGAGTATACAGGAAGCACCAAGAGTTGGACTGGTAGACACATGGATTAGAGTTCTCTAGAGAGACAGAACCTACAGGATACAGAGAGATTTAAGGGGAGATTTATCATAGAAATTAACTTACGCAATTACGGAGGCTAAGAAGTCCCATCATCTGCCATCTGCAAACATCTGAAAACCAGGAAAGCAGTGGTGTCCATTCATTCTGAGTTCAAAGTCCCAAGACCCAGGAGCACCAGTTTTCTGGGGCAGAAGAAGGTGGCTGTCCTAGTGCAAAGAAAGAGCAAATTTGCCCTCCTTTTGCCCTTTTGTTCTCTTCAGGCCCTCAACGGATTGGATGGGGTCCATTCACATTGGTGAGGACAACTTCTTTGATCAGTCTCGGATTCAACGCTAATTTCTTCTAGAAATTAGACCCACAGACCCACCCAGAAATAACGTTCTACCAGCTACCTGGTCATCCCTTGGTTCAGTCAAGCTAACGCATAAAATCAGCCACGTGACACACAGATATTCTGGCATTTTTGAATTCCCTCTCCTTTGCCCTCTCTGATATCCTTTAGCTCAGCATGTTATCACTTCCAATACCTGGTCCAGAGCATACGCTATCTAATTCCTGGGTGAGGAGATGAAAAGCAGCCCACTGAGAGACTGAAGGCCCAGCCCCAGGCCCTCCCCTTTCAAATGTTTATTAACAGTGACCCTTGACATCTGCAATCCACTCCATCCAGTTGCTCATTCTGCTCCTCGGTAAGTTAGATAACTGCCTCGTAGTTACTCAGTGAGTCGCAGAGACAAGTCTGAGGACTGGCCACCTCTCCCAGCGAGGCCCTCTCCCACCCACGCTAGGTGGGATCTCTCAGCCCCTTCAGCCGTTTGGTCACTGGAGTCCATGGGTCCACGGCCTGTGTTGCTATAGCAGCCCTCTCCTCCTGCCCTCCTTGTTTTCCCTCCATCCCCCCCCCCACCCTACCATTCACCACCCATATGCTATATCCACTACTGGCTTCTGTGATCTGTGGTTGCTAGGGTTGGCAGCTATAAAAAGCCCGTGCATTTAAATTCTGTTTGAGTTGAGTAGCTTTGCTCATATCTCATGACAGTGAACTGAACTCTGGCTGCCAGGGGTGAAAGGGTGATGGCTGGCTGCAATGTGCAAAATTCACCCTCCGTGAAGGAGAAACGTAAAGTGGATGTACTATATGGTACCTTATTGTGTAAAAAGAGAAGCAGTTATTATAATTAGTTTAATGCTTAGGAAGGGAAGTAATTTTACCTACTTAACACTGGAAAGACAGCTGAAACCCTTGGGACTAACCTCGCCTCTCTTCCACTTCTAGGAACGAGGGAAGATGCTGACGATGCATATAGATCAGAATATGTGCTCTGAAATGTGTCTCACCGGTGGAAATGAATTCACCTGGAGCTCTTTAGACTCTACTTGTCTGGTTCCCCTAAAAATAGTGACATGATATTTCCAATCAAGGGCAGCTCATGGCCAGGCAACAGAGGGAAGGAAATCACTGACTTCTGGGAGCATAGCCTCTGCTAACCTGTAAGCTCCTTGAGATAACAGTAAGTCCGTGAGATGCTCAGTCTGTATCCTGGATGCATGCACAGCAGAGAAAGTACTTGATAACTGTCCTTCTTACTACGGTGCTCTAAGCACATGCCTCCTTTGGGCCAATAATGCCCTTTACTAAGTGCAGTGGACGAAAAGAGTACTAGTTTGTGGTGGTTCTCTGGCCAGGNAGTCCGTGAGATGCTCAGTCTGTATCCTGGATGCATGCACAGCAGAGAAAGTACTTGATAACTGTCCTTCTTACTACGGTGCTCTAAGCACATGCCTCCTTTGGGCCAATAATGCCCTTTACTAAGTGCAGTGGACGAAAAGAGTACTAGTTTGTGGTGGTTCTCTGGCCAGGTCTGCCTCTACACAGGGCAACAGTAACCCTTGGCGATCTCCGTCTTAACAAGACAGGGACCAGTCATTTCGGAAAACAGTGTAGACACTATTTTGAGGATAATTACAAGGACTTACCTTTTAGATGTAAATACCTTTGTTGAGTGCCTGTAAGCACTGTTGTCATTTCATTTGATTTTATAACTGTGGCATGTCTCATTAGTTTCTTCATTTATATACGAGGAGACCAAGTGAAGCTCAGAGAGGTGAAATTGCTCAGTTACAGCTAGTGAGTGGTGACTTTGGAATTTAAACTCAGGTATGTGTGCATGCTAAGTTGCTTCAGTCATGTTTGACTCTTTGCGACCTCATGGACTGTAGCCCACCAGGCTCCTCCGTCCATTGAATCTTCCAGCCAACAACACTGGAGTGGGTAACTGTTCCCTTCTCCAAGGGATCTTCCCAACCCAGAGACTGAACCCAGGTCTCCTGTGTTGCAGGCGGATTCTTTACCATCTGACCCGCCAGCAAAGCCCTGACACTAGTAGGTGCTCAGTAAATGGCTGTGGAATGAGTCTCCCCTTCCCACACTCTCTCCATCAGCCTATCTTGTCGNTAACTGTTCCCTTCTCCAAGGGATCTTCCCAACCCAGAGACTGAACCCAGGTCTCCTGTGTTGCAGGCGGATTCTTTACCATCTGACCCGCCAGCAAAGCCCTGACACTAGTAGGTGCTCAGTAAATGGCTGTGGAATGAGTCTCCCCTTCCCACACTCTCTCCATCAGCCTATCTTGTCGTCTTCCCCATTCTCCTCTGACTTGGCCTGGTGTTCCAAACTGCTGTTGACCTGCATTTAAAGGTGCCAGATGAGGCTGCTGTTAAAATCCAGGGCTCTTTTCCTGGCTGGAAGGGTCTGGCCCTCTTCTAACCCAACCCAGGTCACTTCTCTGTCATCCAGGCAAAGGCCCGGAGTTGATCCAGGTAAATCTGGATCGAGAAGAGGGACAGTGGGGGAGGTGAAGCCTGCAAAGGAGTGAGTCTGGAGGCAAGGCCAGAACAAAGGTGGCTGAAGACAACTGCAACATTTTTCAGAAGGGTCAGGTCCTTTGGGATGCCCAATAGATATTAGCCGAACGGACAGAAATCCCGCCCCGGGCTCGGGACCCTGCGCGGTTGGGGACTTTGGGGCAGGCCACACGCACCGAAGGGCCCACGGGCGGTAGGGCCACCTCGGGGCGGCGGTGGCTCCGGGCCCCCGGAGCGGCCCCCCGTCGGTCCCCGCAGGCGGGCAGGAGCTCGGAGGCCATTGGCTGGCGGCGCGGGCGGCGGAGGGGCGGGGAGCGCCGCCGAAGGGGACTGTTTGCTCCTACGGGCTGTAGATGGAGCTGTCCGGCCCCGGCGAGGGGGAAGGCGCCTGGAAAACGTTCTTCTTCTCCCTGGCCGGCCCGAGCGGGGGAACAGCGCTCCCAGGATGCAGTTTGTGTCAACACGGCCGCAGCCTCAGCAGCTGGGCATCCAGGGCCTGGGGCTGGACAGCGGGAGCTGGAGCTGGGCGCAGGCCCTGCCGCCGGAGGAGGTCTGCCACCAGGAGCCGGCGCTGCGCGGGGAAATGGCCGAGGGAATGCCGCCCATGCAGGTGGGTGCACCCCCGCCGGCGCCATGGCCGCCCGCCTGCCGTGGGGGCGGGGCGCGGGGCCGGGGCGGCGGGGTCCCCGGGCCGCGGGNCAAGTGGGCCGTGCTGGGGACCCTGCTGCAGGAGTACGGGCTGCTGCAGAGGCGGCTGGAGAACATGGAGAACCTGCTGAGGAACAGGAACTTCTGGGTCCTGCGGCTGCCCCCGGGCAGCAAGGGTGAGGTCCCCAAGGTAAGCGGTGGTCCCCAAGGGGCAGGGAGAACAATGAGGACCTTGATTTCATTTCATCAGGCCTTCTCACAAACGTCTCTGACCCCCTGTTGCCCAATGTTGGTGTCCCCTCAAAGCCGGCCTCCATTTGAATAATCTCATCTGGAATGTTCTTCTGCAGGGAGGCTGGCCTCCACCTGTTACCCACAGAGCCCATGGGCTCTGTCTGTGAGCCTTTTGCCCTCTCTGCTCCCACTCCCTCCCGAGGGGTCTGGGTGTCTGCAAATTCCTAAAGCTTTTCCCGCCTGGGTTTTCGCCTTGACACCTTCAAAGACCGTTTGTCGTTGGCTGCGGTCTGCGCCTGCTCCTCTGCACGTGGCTGGAGACAGACCCGAAACCACTCCGAGCAGAGTTGCTGGAGTCATGACCATTGCCAGCGGGCCCATCTCACAATCAGAATTCACGCTCCGTTTCCTGTTCTGTTTTCCCTCCCACCTTCTCCTGGCCCATCAACCCTGCACTCTCGGTCAGCGGGCTGCTCTCTAGTCCACTGAGAAGATGGGGTTCCCCTACAGAGACTTCCCCATCCAGCCGTGCATACTCTGCCTTCCTGTGGGCTCCAGCCCTTCACCTGCGCCAGGAGTCCCGCAGCCTCTCTCCCCTTCGCCCCTTGCACCATCGCCTCCCCTCCTCCACTGGCTCGTCCCCACCAGCCTGTAGACATTCTGTGCTGTCGCCCATCTCTGGAGTAAAACAGCTCCCTAGACCGGCGTCTCCCGCCACTGCAACTTCATCTCTCTTCTCTGCTTTAGAGCAGTCTGAATTTGTTGTCTCCTATTCTTTCCCTCCATTTTCTCTCCTTCCCTTTTTATTATAGAGAATTCAAACCTATACAAAAGTAGATGGAATCGCGAAACGAACGCTCATGAACGCATTGTCCCGCTCCAGTGGTTACCCGCTCATGGACAGTCTTCTTTCATCTCACTCCCTACCCCTGTCTCCCTCCCATTTTATCTTGAAAAACATCTCAGACAGCAGTTGTGGCTTTGTTGGCCATATCGCGTGGTGTGAAAGTATCCGGTATCAAAGTGTCAGTCTCTTTGTGACCCCATGAACTATACAGTCCATGGAATTCTCCAGGCCAGAATACTGGAGTGGGTAGCTGTTCCTTTCTCCAGGGGATCTTCCTAACCGAGGGATTGAGCCCAGGTCTCCTTCATTGCAGGCAGATTCTTTACCAGCGGAGCCACAAGAGAAGCCCAAGAATACTGGAGAGGGTAGCTTATCCCTTTTCTAGGGTATCTTCCCAACCAGGGATCAAAACCAGGTCTCCCGCATTGCAGGCGGTTTCTTTACCAAGGGAAGCCCATCGTGAGGCACGTGGAATCTTATTTCCCCAAGCAGGGATCAAACCCAAGCTCCCTGCATTGGAAGGCTGAGTCCTAACCCCTGGACTGCCAAGGAAGTCCCCAGCAGTCACTTTAATTGTAAATATTTCAATGTATAGCTCTAAAAGGTAAGAACTCTCTTTTTAAAGTACTAATCTGAATACTGTGGCTACCACAACAAAGACCTCAGCCTACTCAAATATCCAATCAGTGTTCAGATTTTCTTCCAAAAATATATTTTTCTGTAGTCTAGTCTAAGTAGCTAAGGCGTGTCTGACTCTTGCAACCCCTATGGACTGTATGTAGCCCGCCAGGCTCCTCTGTCCATGGGATTTCCCAGGCAAGAATAACTGGATTGCATTGCCATTTCCTTTTCCAGGGGATCTTCCTGATCCAGGGATGGAACCTGGGTGTCCGGCCTTGCAGGCCAATTTTTTTACCAACTGAGCTGCCCAAATGAGAACTTAAATAAGTCTATACACTGTGGTTGCTATGTTTCTAAGTTTTTCCCCCTTTAAGCGCTTCCTTTGTCTCTCCCATATTCCCTTGTAGTACTAGGCCATCTGGCCTGTGGACTTCCCCACTGTCTGGACTCTGCTGCTGCATCCTCCCTGGTCTCGTGTATTGTGTTCTTCTCTTCTCAGTCTTCCAGTAAGCTGGGCATTTGTTCTCCCTGAACTCATGTGGCTGAGGCTCTTGCCACCACCTCGTCATCCTGTTGGTCTTGCCAGAGCTCTAGTGGTGTCCATGATCACAGAGCCAAGGATCATTAGAACCACAGTACTGAAGTCCCAGTCTCCGTCTTCCTGCCCTTTCATGCAGGAGACCACCCTTCCCAGAAACACCTGTTGGCTTCCGGACTCCCCTCCCCACCTTGGTTCTTCCCCTACAGCACCAGCTGCCGCTTCTCAGTCTTCTTTGCCGTCCCCTCTCCTTTTCTCGCGTTTGGAGTGGTCCCGGGCTCCTCCTGGCCTGCCTGCGGCCTCTCCTCCCCCCCCAGGCTCAGCGCTGCAGATGCAGGCTGTGTGCTGTCAGCTCCTGAGTGCAATCTTTCCCTCCCACTCTTGCTCTCCGTATCCTGCCTAGACTGCCTTCTCGAATGCCAGATTCGCATTCCTGCCTGCTAGTTCAGCATCTCCATCAGGCTGTCAGTAAATATCTTAGATTTAACTCAAACCAAACGGGGGCCTCCCTGATAGCTCAGTTGGTAAAGAATCCGCCTGCAATGCAGGAGACCCCGGTTCAAGAAGATCCCCTGGAGAAGGGATCGGCTACCCACTCCTGTATTCTTGGGCTTCCCTCATGGCTCAGCTGGTAAAGAATCTGCCTGTAATGCAGGAGACCTGGATTGGGAAGATCCCCTGGAAAAAGGAAAGGCTACCCACTCCAGTATTCTGGCCTAGAGAATTCCCAGTTCATGGGGTCATAAAGAGTCAGACATGACTGAGTGACTTTCACTTACTTACTTACTTAAACTGAACTTCTGATTTCTGCCTGAACCCTGTTCTCCTCAAAGTCATCCTCATCCTTCCAGCTGCTCAGGCCGCAAGCCTCGGGGTCATCCTCGCCTCCTCTCGTTCTCACACCAGATTTCCATTATATTAGTAAATACTATCTGATTTTTCTTTAAAATATACACACAGCCCCCTCCCACCCCCCGCCACCTCCACTGTTCCCACCTTCATCTAGCTGTAACCACCACCGCCTCCTGTCTGATTCCTGCCGTGGCCTCCTCACTGGTCCCCTTGTCTCCATCCTTGGCCCCCATCCCATACCATCCATTTTCAACAGAGCAGCCAGACTGATCCTTTTGAAAAATATAAATCAGTCATATCACCTCTGTTTAAAGCCCTCAAATGGCTCCCCAGGTTATTCAGTTTAAAAACCTCCATTTTGTCAGTGGTCCCCTCCCTCAAAGCCACCCCTCTGACCTTATCTCCCTTTATCCCCTCTTGCCCACTCCTTGCTGCCAGCGCACCACAGGGTCCCCCTAGCAGGGACTTTCCTTCACTGAAGCCGCCCCCCCCTGCAGGTTGCTTCCATCAGGGGTCTGCTAGCTGTCACTGGATCAGTGTCTCCTTGGTGGCCACCAAGCCCAGCACACTCTTTCCTTGGTCCCTGCTCTCATTTCCTCCAAGCAATTAGGTATTCAGGTATCTGAAATACTTTCTCTGTGTCTCTTGGTTGGCTTTCCTCCGCGTGGTTCACTGCAGCATCCTAGTGCCTGCGACAGGACCTGCTTGTACCAAAACGCGTGCCGAGTGACTGCAGCTGGAGGGCTCACGCTTCCACATAAGGGCCTGGCCCTTTTTTATCTTTGGTTCTGGCAGTCAAGCCAGTGGCTTGGCCAGAGGAGGTGCTGAACGGTGATCCACTGAGGCCTCGCAGAGCTGAGTCCAACAGCGGTTCCTCCCCAAGCCGCCCTCTGCCACTGCAGCCGGCGCGGGGCTGGTCTGTGTAGAGTTTGGCGTATATACCATGTTGCTTGTGTTCATCTCCCCACACGCCGCCCTTTGCTCTTGCCTGTGCCCTGCACTTTAACTCAGTGCCGAGTCCTGGCCCCGGGTGTTGAACCACGTGTCGGGGTCTTGATCTGTACCTCACGGAACATGGCTTGCTTAAAGGGACCTTTAAATAAGTCATTCAGTAAGTGAGTTCCCAGCAGGTCCCTCTGAGATTCAGTGTTCTCATCTGTAACATGAAGATGATAATACACTTGATTTGTGGAGCTGCGAGGACTGCTGTGACAATACTGTGTAGCTCGTTGTATTAGTTGTCCATTGCTGTGTAACAAATACCCCAACACTCAGCAGCCTAAAAAAATTAGTTTTCATCATCTTACAGTTTCCATGGCTTAGGAATTCAGGAGCAGCTTAGCTGAGTGGTTCTGGCTCAGAGTCTCATGAAGTTATAGTCAAGCTGTTGACTGAGGCTACAGTCAACTGAAGGCTCAACTGAGGCTGGAGGACTGGCTTCCAATTGCTCCTTCCTTCCTGGCAGGAAGCCTCGGCTAGTTCCTCACTGCGTGAACCTGTCCCATAAGGCTGCTCAAGCATCCTTATAACATGGCAGCTATCTTCTCCCAGCGAAAAGGATCCAGAAAGAGAGACCAGGATGGAGGCTGTAGCACCTTTTATGACCCAACCTCAGAAGTTGTTTTACAAATTTGTTGACATACTAAGTGCAGCACACTAACAGCATCTTCTTTTAGGATTTTAAATAGCTCAGCTGGAATTGCATCACCTCCACTGAGACGCTTGCTACTTGGAAGGAAAGCTATGACAAACCTCGATAGTGCGTTAAAAGGCAGAGACATCAATTTACCAACAAAGGTCCATAGAGTCAAAGCTATGGCTTTTCCAGTAGTCATGTACGGATGTGAGAATCGGACCATAAAGAAGGCTGAGCACTGAACAATTGATGCTTTCGAATTGTGGCGTTGGAGAAGACTCTCGAGAGTCCCTCGGACTGCAAGAAAATCAAACCAATCAATCCTAAAGGAAATCAATTCTGAATGTTCATTGAAAGAACTGATGCTGAAGTTCTAATACTTTGGCCACCTGATCTGAAGAGCTGACTCATTGGGAAAGATGCTGAAGCTGGGAAAGATTGAGGGCAGGAGGAGAAGAGGGTGGCAAAGGCTGAGATGGTTAGATATCATCACCAACTCAATGGACGTGAATTTGAGCAAACTCCAGGAGGTAGTGAAGGACAGAGGAGCCTGGAGTGCTGCAGTCTCTGGGGCTGCAAAGAGTTGAACATGACTTAGGGACTGAACAACAAAACAGCAGAAGTTGTACACCATCACTTCTTTTGTTATTAGAAGTCACTCAATCTTGCTCGCACTCAGTGAGGGGAGAATTAGGCTCTATTTTTTGAAGGGACAAAGAATTTGTGGATGTGTTTTAAAATATCCACAACCATAAGGCACCGTGAGACTGTTAGTGTTGCGGGCCATAGTTTTAATTCCTTGTAGACTCCTGGCCTTGTTAGATGCATTATCTTTGTCAGATCCAAGGAAGGCCATTGTCTCTCAGCTCCTCTGTGCCTTGTGGGTTCTGTTAACTGTAATTATTCATGGGTAATTCATGGATAGTCTTTTCCGTCTGGCTGAACTGTAGGCTGCCTGTAGTCTTGGACCGTGTTTCAGACTTCTGCCACATCCTAGCACAGTGAAGTTTTTGCAAAGTGATATCTTTTTCCACCTGGGAGACTATGGCCCTAGAATTTTGACTGGTGAAGGAGGGCAGAGGAGTTGGTGTGTTGGAAAAGGTAACAGATTTTTTTTTTTTTTTGGCCGCACTGGTCATTGCTGCCACACACGCGCCTTCCCTAGTTGTGGCGAGCGGGGCTACTCTTCACTGCGATGCGCACGCAGGCTTCTCACTGTGGTGGCTCCCCTTGCTGTGGAGCCTGGTCTGTGGGCACGCGGGGCCCAGTGGTTGTGGCGCACGAGCTTAGTTGCTCCACGGCACGTGGACTCTTCCCAGACCTGGGATCGAACCCACGTCTCCCACATCGGTAGGTGGATGCTTATCCACTGTATCGCCAGAGAATTCCACCAACTTGGTTTTGAATACATTTAGTGTGAGGGCCTTAAAAGATGAATGAATGAAGCCAGTCAGAAGACCGTTGAAATGTGAACTCTGAAGGGAGAGTTGAGGAGTGTCATCTACAAAGAGGTATCCACAGAACTTGTAAAAGACACAAGCCAAAAAAAAAAAAAAAAGAAATTGCCAAGGGGAAAGCAAGGAAACGGGGAAGAGTGAGGGCCGGACCTTGGTCTCGAGGGGAAGAAGGAGAAGCTGTAAGGAAGATGAGAGCCGGGCTCCATGGCTGTGGGAAGCAAGCAGGAGGAGATTTCAGGAAGGCGCTCTGGCCTCTGTGAGGCCTGAGGGGTCGAGGGTTAACGGCAGGAAGCTGATAACCTCCCAGGAGGTGGTTTCAGACAGTGGGGGGCCCATGGGCAAATTTCAGGGGGTGAGGGATGTGTGGATTGTGAAGAAAACAGAACGTGCGTCTTGGGATGTTTCTTTCTTTCTTTCTTTCTTTGAGCCGTGCCAAGTGGCGTGTGGGATCTTATCTATAGTTCCCTGACCAGGGATGGAATCCGTTCTCCCTGCGGTAGAAGCGTGGAGTCTTCACTCCTGGACAGGGAGGTCCTTGGAATGTTTCAGGAGAAGAAGGTGCGTAGCCTCACTGAAGGAGGCAGAGTGGAGGGCTGGAGGCCCTGAGGTGAGAGCAGGGTGAGGAGAGACGGACGCCAGAGGGAGAAGCTGGCGTGGACTGAGTGTCACAAGCAGGAGGAAGAGGAGAAATGAAGGGCACGTGTGGGGAGTCGGCTGGCCTGGGAGACGGGCCGAGCCAGGAGCTTGCGACCAACAAGCTGCCATCAAGGGAAGACTGGGGATGACTGGGGAGAGCGAAGAGCTCGAAAGAAGCCTCCCGGGGAACACAGCGAGATGGGAACAAGCTGGCCAAGAGGCTTTCGAAGCAGCCTGGAGCCTCAGCCAAGAGGTCAGAGTGTATCACGACTGTCACCTGCAGAATTTCGTGACCTTTATCTCGGGCAGGGACTTTAAATGAAGATGGCTCTGCCTCAGTTTTCCTAGGTTGGGGGTTCACTCAGGTCTGTGGAAGTTCCGGGGGATTAGACGTTCTAGTTCTGTTTCCACAGATGGGAGTGAGCTGCCAGGCGGTAGGCGGCATCCAGGTGTGCACATGGCACCTGACCCAGGCACTGGCACCTCTCCTCTGTGTATGGGCACTGCCCACTCATCAGGCAGCACGCCTATGGGCCTGCCCAAGAGGGCAGCTCTTTCTAATTCACACCAAGGTGCCACATGTCAGGTACCAAGAAGGAGGGTACCAAGATCCAGGGCTTGGGGAGAACTGAGGGCTTGGGTTTCAGGGTGAGGAAGAAAGGCTGGCCCAGCAGGAACAGAAAGTGGTAGGAGGTGAGGCTGGTGGTCAGCACAGGGCAGCTCAGATCCTAAAGTCACGGAACTGAAACCATCCTGAACGATTCTGTGCAGATGAGGCCACGCTGGTGAGTGACCGCAATGGGCAGACAGGAGGCCTCGCCCAACCGGGATGACAGCTTTATGGGGCAGACGAGATGCCCTTGAACCTTGTGACTTACATTAGACAACCGATGACTCAGGCTCCAGCGGGACCTTCCTAGTGTGGGCGAAGACCATTCAACACATCCAGCAAATGCTTACTGACTCCGAACCATGAGCTTCTAGCTGTTTGGGACCTAGTGGTGCCCAAAACAGATCAAGATGCCAAAGCCTCAGCACCAGCAAGTCTTGGTGACAGAAATGTACCTGTGTACCTAGAGGTGACAGAAATACAGCTTCTCAGCAGAGTTTTATTGTACTTGATTCCCTGAGACTCCAAGAACCTACCCTATGTCTGTCACCCTGAGCATCAAAAGCTTGACCTCTGGGTACCCAGTTGACCTTAAAGTGAATTTACAAAGGATGTGGTTAAATGCCTCATTTTAATTTTGTCATATATTTTTTCAAACTTGTAAGCTTTTCATTTTGTATTGGCACATAGCCGATTGGCAATGTTGTGACAGTTTCAGGTGCACAGCAAAGGGCCCCAGCCACACATAAGAATGTATCCTTTCTCTCCCAAACTCCCCTTCCCATCCAGGCTGGCGCATGACTTTGAAATGCCTCATTTTTAAAAGGCAGCGGTGACCATCCAGTTATTGGAAGCTCAGGAGAATCAGAGTGGACTGACTCCACTGAGACAGGCCAAGCAGGATGGGGAGGTTGGGACCATGGGGACTGGGGCCAGAGTCTGGGGTGGAGCGGTCAGTGCCCCCACCGGGAGCTGGGGAGGAGCAGCAGGCAGGAAGCGCCAGACTAACACTGTTGTTGGCCCAGGTTCCAGTGACCTTTGTGGACATCGCTGTTTACTTCTCCGAGGACGAGTGGAAGAACCTGGACGAATGGCAGAAGGAGCTTTACAACAACCTGGTTAAGGAGAACTATAAAACCCTGATGTCCCTGGGTAAGTGTGCTTTCCGTCCCCCAGGCGAGCATCTTCGGAATGAGGAGTGACATGCTTCTCAACCCAGGGTGCACCGCTAGGCAAGGTGTTTCATGTTTATACTTCATGGGAGTTCAAGAGACTATGTGCTTCTCTGTTAGGAAGTTAGAGCATTTGGTAACAGTATGGAAAGTAAAGACCCAGAAACAGGGCCTGTTACTACAGAGCTGAACACACTGCTGCTACTATTCTGGAATACANGTGTGGATTGTGAAGAAAACAGAACGTGCGTCTTGGGATGTTTCTTTCTTTCTTTCTTTCTTTGAGCCGTGCCAAGTGGCGTGTGGGATCTTATCTATAGTTCCCTGACCAGGGATGGAATCCGTTCTCCCTGCGGTAGAAGCGTGGAGTCTTCACTCCTGGACAGGGAGGTCCTTGGAATGTTTCAGGAGAAGAAGGTGCGTAGCCTCACTGAAGGAGGCAGAGTGGAGGGCTGGAGGCCCTGAGGTGAGAGCAGGGTGAGGAGAGACGGACGCCAGAGGGAGAAGCTGGCGTGGACTGAGTGTCACAAGCAGGAGGAAGAGGAGAAATGAAGGGCACGTGTGGGGAGTCGGCTGGCCTGGGAGACGGGCCGAGCCAGGAGCTTGCGACCAACAAGCTGCCATCAAGGGAAGACTGGGGATGACTGGGGAGAGCGAAGAGCTCGAAAGAAGCCTCCCGGGGAACACAGCGAGATGGGAACAAGCTGGCCAAGAGGCTTTCGAAGCAGCCTGGAGCCTCAGCCAAGAGGTCAGAGTGTATCACGACTGTCACCTGCAGAATTTCGTGACCTTTATCTCGGGCAGGGACTTTAAATGAAGATGGCTCTGCCTCAGTTTTCCTAGGTTGGGGGTTCACTCAGGTCTGTGGAAGTTCCGGGGGATTAGACGTTCTAGTTCTGTTTCCACAGATGGGAGTGAGCTGCCAGGCGGTAGGCGGCATCCAGGTGTGCACATGGCACCTGACCCAGGCACTGGCACCTCTCCTCTGTGTATGGGCACTGCCCACTCATCAGGCAGCACGCCTATGGGCCTGCCCAAGAGGGCAGCTCTTTCTAATTCACACCAAGGTGCCACATGTCAGGTACCAAGAAGGAGGGTACCAAGATCCAGGGCTTGGGGAGAACTGAGGGCTTGGGTTTCAGGGTGAGGAAGAAAGGCTGGCCCAGCAGGAACAGAAAGTGGTAGGAGGTGAGGCTGGTGGTCAGCACAGGGCAGCTCAGATCCTAAAGTCACGGAACTGAAACCATCCTGAACGATTCTGTGCAGATGAGGCCACGCTGGTGAGTGACCGCAATGGGCAGACAGGAGGCCTCGCCCAACCGGGATGACAGCTTTATGGGGCAGACGAGATGCCCTTGAACCTTGTGACTTACATTAGACAACCGATGACTCAGGCTCCAGCGGGACCTTCCTAGTGTGGGCGAAGACCATTCAACACATCCAGCAAATGCTTACTGACTCCGAACCATGAGCTTCTAGCTGTTTGGGACCTAGTGGTGCCCAAAACAGATCAAGATGCCAAAGCCTCAGCACCAGCAAGTCTTGGTGACAGAAATGTACCTGTGTACCTAGAGGTGACAGAAATACAGCTTCTCAGCAGAGTTTTATTGTACTTGATTCCCTGAGACTCCAAGAACCTACCCTATGTCTGTCACCCTGAGCATCAAAAGCTTGACCTCTGGGTACCCAGTTGACCTTAAAGTGAATTTACAAAGGATGTGGTTAAATGCCTCATTTTAATTTTGTCATATATTTTTTCAAACTTGTAAGCTTTTCATTTTGTATTGGCACATAGCCGATTGGCAATGTTGTGACAGTTTCAGGTGCACAGCAAAGGGCCCCAGCCACACATAAGAATGTATCCTTTCTCTCCCAAACTCCCCTTCCCATCCAGGCTGGCGCATGACTTTGAAATGCCTCATTTTTAAAAGGCAGCGGTGACCATCCAGTTATTGGAAGCTCAGGAGAATCAGAGTGGACTGACTCCACTGAGACAGGCCAAGCAGGATGGGGAGGTTGGGACCATGGGGACTGGGGCCAGAGTCTGGGGTGGAGCGGTCAGTGCCCCCACCGGGAGCTGGGGAGGAGCAGCAGGCAGGAAGCGCCAGACTAACACTGTTGTTGGCCCAGGTTCCAGTGACCTTTGTGGACATCGCTGTTTACTTCTCCGAGGACGAGTGGAAGAACCTGGACGAATGGCAGAAGGAGCTTTACAACAACCTGGTTAAGGAGAACTATAAAACCCTGATGTCCCTGGGTAAGTGTGCTTTCCGTCCCCCAGGCGAGCATCTTCGGAATGAGGAGTGACATGCTTCTCAACCCAGGGTGCACCGCTAGGCAAGGTGTTTCATGTTTATACTTCATGGGAGTTCAAGAGACTATGTGCTTCTCTGTTAGGAAGTTAGAGCATTTGGTAACAGTATGGAAAGTAAAGACCCAGAAACAGGGCCTGTTACTACAGAGCTGAACACACTGCTGCTACTATTCTGGAATACAGCCCAACAGCATCCCTAGGCCCTACCTCCCAGCAGCCCTGGAGAAGCCACCGGTCTCTCTGCTGCTATTTCTGGCTTCCAGAACCCAGCTAGTTCTCCACCAGGAACTGGAGCATCCATTGACTCAGACTCTCCTGAGAGGAGACCTGACATAATGGTCACCTCCACCCACTGAGAGGGGCACCAGGGGAGGGGAGAGGAGGGCTCCCCATCGCCCTTGATGGAGACCCTTTGGTGAACTTCCCTCAGCCTTTCCTTGCCTTCCACTTCATTCCAGACTCGGAGGGACCCGTGTCCAAGCCGGAAGCCCCATCTCAGGCTGAGCCCCGGGAAGAGCCCTGCGTGTGGGAGCAGCGTGACCCAGAAGAGAGAGAGATCCTCATGGATCCAGACACAGGTGCTGGCAGCTGCAGAGAGCCCCGAGTCGGGGTGGGGCGGGAGAGAAGCCCCCATCCCAGCATGAGTTGCGGGGGGCGGCGGGGAGCGGCTTCTCTTAGTTGTTCATGGGGCCGGTTCTGCCGCCTTACAGATTTGGCGGTCACGTACAGGAAGTTTCAGGGCCAGGAAGGCCATCCTGGAGGTTTGTCTTTTGGGTTAGAGGCATGTCACTTGAGATGCCCAGGTAAACTGCAGACGATGGGGAGGGGCAGCCTCCCAGGCCTGACTGGGGCTCTAGACGTGGGCGCGGCCCTGCCCAGGCAAGTGGGCGGAGAGGGCTCTGCGTGGGTGCGTGGTGTGCGTGGGTGTACAGTGTGCGTGGCTGTGTGGGGTGTGTGGTGTGCGTAATGTGTGTGGGTGCATAGTGTGCATGGGTGCGTAGGGTGCGTGGTGTGCGTGATATGCATAGGGTGGGTAGTATGCGTGCTGTGCGTGCTGTGCGTGGTGCGCGTGGTGCGCGTGGCCGCTTGCTTTGTGCCCGGCTGTCATCTCCAGCATTCTTAGCCTATTCTCACAGGCAGATTTACCCTCCAAGGGTGTCCCCTCACCCGAGGGGAATCTTATGTTCTAAGGATCCAGTTCCCCGAGAGCATCACACCTGGCGACAGGAAGTGTGCGGGTTTCTTGGGGACTCCGCTCTCCTGACGGTGTCGGACCAGGTGAGATCCGGCCCTCCAACCATATTCTCCGTCTCATCACAGCAGCCTTCCTGTCGGGGCCCTCTGCCCCTCCTGTCTTACACGTGGAGGGCGTATGCACCGAAACCTCCCTAGAAGGTTGCTCAAAGACAGCCCCCTCCCTCCCAGTTTGCTCTCCTTCAGTTCAGTTCAGTTCCTCAGTCATGTCTGACTCTTTGCGACCCCATGAATCGCAACACGCCAGGCCTCCCTATCCATCACCAACTCACGGAGTTCCCTCAGACTCAGGCCCATCGAGTCAGTGATGCCATCCAGCCATCTCATCCTCGGTTGTCCCCTTCTCCTCCTGCTCCCAATCCCTCCCAGCATCAGGGTCTTTTCCAATGAGTCAACTCTTCGCATGAGGTGGCCAAAGTATTGGAATTTCAGCTTTAGCATCATTCCTTCCAATGAACACCCAGGACTGATCTCTTTTAGAATGGACTGGTTGGATCTCCTTGCAGTCCAAGGGACTCTCAAGAGTCTTCTCCAACACCACAGTTCAAAAGCATCAATTCTTTGGCGCTCAGCTTTCTTCACAGTCCAACTCTCACATCCATACATGACCACTGGAAAAACAATAGCCTTGACTAGACGGACCTTAGTCAGCAAAATAATGTCTCTGCTTTTCAATATGCTTTCTGGGTTGGTCATAACTTTCCTTCCAAGGAGTAAGCGTCTTTTAATTTCATGGCTGCAGTCACCATCTGCAGTGATTTTTGGAGCCCAGAAAAATAAAGTCTGAGACTGTTTCCACTGTGTCCCCATCTATTTGCCGTGAAGTGATGGGACCAGAGGCCGTGATCTTCGTTTTCTGATTGTTGAGCTTTAATTCCACTTTTTTGCGCTCCTCTCACTTTCATCAGGAGGGTCTTTAGTTCCTCTTCACCTTCTCCCATAAGGGTGGTATCGTCTGCATATCTGAGGTTATTGATATTTCTCTCAGCAATCTTGATTTCAGCTTGTGCTTCCTCCAGCCCAGCGTTTCTCATGATGTACTCTGCATAGAAGTTAAATAAGCAAGGTGACAATATACAGCCTTGACGTATTCCTTTTCCTGTTTGGAACCAAGGCCCCTGTGTTGTTCCATGTCCAGTTCTAACTGT
>SJYA01000571.1:432039-477485 GCA_006410615.1 Neotragus moschatus | reverse complement strand
TCTGCATAGAAGTTAAATAAGCAGGGTGACAATATACAGCCTTGACGTACTCCTTTTCCTATTTGGAACCAGTCTGTTGTTCGGTGTCCAGTTCTGACTGTTGCTTCCTGACCTGCATATAGATTTCTCGAGAGGTCAGGTGGTCTTGTATTCCCACCTCTTTCAGAATTTTCCAGTTTATTGTGATCCACACAGTGAAAGGCTTTGGCATAGTCAATAAAACAGAAATAGATGTTTTTCTGGAACTCTCTTGCTTTTTCCATGATCCAGCAGATGTTGGCAATTTGATCTCTGGTTCCTCTGCCTTTTCTAAAACCAGCTTGAACATCTGGAAGTTCACGGTTCACGTATTGCTGAAGCCTGGCTTGGAGAATTTTGAGCATTACTTTACTAGCGTGTGAGATTTAGACATATTTTAAACCCATATCATCCCTCAGCATTATAATTGCTATCAGCTGACTATCTCCTATTATAAGAGAAGACACTCATTTAAGAGTCAAGAAAGATCTATATCCAGTCTTAGAAGTGTAAGCTAGTGTTGGTTACCTGGGTGCCTCCCAATGGGATCAATATCCTCTAATGGTAATATAGAGTGTCAAAATCAGCAGTCCTGCCCCACCTCTCAATGATTTGGGGGTGAGGGAAGGCTTTTTCCCTTAGTTAATGCATGCTTTCCGGATTCTCAAATTCACATATCTCTGCTTTACTTCCATTCCCCCTCCTACAGTCCCTCACTCCTAGGACACCCAGTGAAGTGAGGTTGCTCAGTTGTATCCGACTCTTAGCGACCCCGTGGACTGTAGCCNTTTTTCCCTTAGTTAATGCATGCTTTCCGGATTCTCAAATTCACATATCTCTGCTTTACTTCCATTCCCCCTCCTACAGTCCCTCACTCCTAGGACACCCAGTGAAGTGAGGTTGCTCAGTTGTATCCGACTCTTAGCGACCCCGTGGACTGTAGCCCCCCAAGCTCCTCCGTCCATGGGATTCTCCAGGCAAGAGTACCAGAGTGGGTTGCCATTTCCTTCTCCAGGGGATCTTCCCGACCCAGGGACCGAACCCAGGTCTCCCACATTGCAGGCAGACGCTTTAACCTCTGAGCCACCAGGGAAACCCCAGAGAAACCCCCAAATCCTAATTTACTCGGGAGGGCAGTTTAATTTTATCTTTGCTCACATTCTGCCTTCCAAGCCCTGCCCGGGAACCTATTTTTTCACAGTAAAACTCTTTTGGTGAACAAAATACTGTTTACCCTCTAAAAGGAGTTCTGCACCAGTTTTTAATCAATCAATGAAGTTTCGAATAGATTTTACATTGATCCATTCAAAATTCAAAAGGGATAAAAGGATAAGCAATTAAAAAAAAAAATCTTGTCACCCAGATACCCCGTTCCCCTGTCTAAGCCTGACCAGTCAACCAAGGAGCAAGGGGAAGTTTCTGGGAGGAATCCGGAATTGTTCCCAGATGCAGAGGAGCCACTGAGGCGTCAGTCACCTGGACACAAATGACTCGTCTCTGCTCCTTTCTCTGGGAGCATTCTTTCAAGCCTACCTACTCCAAAAAATGGGGGACAAGACTCTTCCTGACTCGCATTTGTAACTTCACCAGAAAGGAAAGTAACCTGCTTCCTCAGCTCCAATTAAAAGGATTCCAGGGATGAACTTAAGTCACAAGCCCACCCCTGGCTCAGTTGCTGTGGCCGGGAGGTGAGGGTGCTGTGACTGGGCTGCTTTGAGTCAGATGCCTGCCTTTCACGCAATCACTGTGGGGCTTCCTTGGTGGCTCACTAGTAAAGAATCCACCTGCCAGTGCAGGAGCCCTGGTTTCCATCCCTGGTCTGGGAAGATCCCACTAAGCCTGTGCACCACAACTATGCAGCCTGTGCTATTAGAGTCAGAGAGCCGCAGTTACTGAGCCCGTGTGCCTCAGCTAGTGAAGCCCTTGCACCCTAGAGCTGGTGCTCCCCAGCAAGAGAAGCCAGTGCGATGAGAAGCCGGGCACTGCAGCTAGGGAGTAGCCCACCAAGGGCTGTGACTAGAGAAAAACCCAAGCTGTGAGGAAGACCCATCACTGCCAAACATAAATAAATGAAGTTTAAAATAAATAAAAAACTTTATATTATATACATATTTAAAAGTTTATTTTATAAAAATAAAATTTTATATTAAAATTTTCTATATATTTATGCTTAAATTTTAATATTTAGATTATATATATATATATCTCTCAAACAGTCACTGTGACCAGGCTGGATGTGTCACTGAACGAGATGGTGGCAGCCCATTGAATTACATGACTAGAGCCTAGAAGAAGCCATCCCCAAAGGGGAGGGAGCGCCTATCTGATCAGAGGAAGGGGGACGTGCTGGGCCGATGAGATGGACAGACGTCCACTACAGTAATACAGACACTTGAGGTTGGGGTGGGGCAGCTTGAGCCCAGGAGTGTTCATTCTGGGATTCTCACTGACCCAGAAGCTGCGTGGAGCATGCTCCCTAAAGGGTTAGTGATGGGAAAGGAGCAAAAAAGCCATGCTGGAGACCTGCAAGGTGGTAAGGGGAGCAGACTGCAAAGGCAGTTCTCAAAGCTGTGGTCTATAAACGTTCCTGAGCTGAAAAAGACGTTTGGGGATACGCATATGTACATATATATGTTGATATGTAGGCTATAAATCATATGATAGAAAATTTAAGGGACAGGATGACTATTCTAAAGCATTATTTTACTTTTATAATTTTATAGATTTACGTTTGGTTGTGTTGGGGCTTCACTGCTGTGCGGGCTTCACTGCTGTGCGGGCTTTTCTCTAGTTGCGTCCGGCAGGGGCTGCGCTTCATTGCGGGGCCAGGGCTGCTCACTGCAGTGGTTTCTCTTGTTGTGAAGCACGGGCTCTGGGGTGCGCGGGCTTCACCAGTTGCGGCTCCTGGGCTCTAGGACACAGGCTCAGTAGCTGTGGTGCAAGGGCCTAGTTCCTCCTAAGCGTTTGGGATCTTCTCAGACCAGGGCTCGAACCTATATCTCCTGCATTTGTAGGTGAATTCTTTACCAGTGAGTCACCAAGGAAGCCCTAAAGCATTATTTTAAACTTTATATAATTTGTGATTCGAAGAATACTTTTTTCCATCACTAAAAATGAAGGTTTGAGTAACATAACATCTAAGATCCCGTTCAGCTTTGCAGGTTACATTGATGTTCTATAGATGTAGAAACGACAGGATCCAAGTACTGACAGTAAATTTCCTTGATTCCTCTAACACCGCTGCCACTGATGGGAATAATTGTGAACGGCACCAAGGTTCATTTAAAGGCTTGTGTCAAGAGCTGAGTGTCACTGGGGAAGGAAGATGGGTGGCTTCTAAGAGATGCAACAAGATGACATTTATCTTGGTGAATTCATTACAGGTAAGGCATAGAGACCTTGCCAAAGCGGAAACAAGCCAGAATGAGAAATGACTCGTTTCTGAGTGCTTGCTCTATGACAGACGTTCCGTCACACAAGCACCTTTACTTGTATCTGTCTTTCACAAAGAGCAGTGGGATGAGGCATGCTTCTTGAGCTCTTAACCTGGGACAGGCACTGTTCTAAGCACTTGATTTCAACTAACTCATTTAATCTGCAAACTCATTTAATAACTATGAAATATGTGCTACTATTATTCCTCACTAATAGTGAGGACATGGAGGTGATGAGAAGTTCAAGAATTGCCCAAGGTCCGCATCTAGTAAGTGTGTGTGTGTGGGGGGTCCTCATATAGTAAGTCTGTAACCCAGGCGCTCTCACTCCTTGGCCCACTTTCTTTTCTTTCTTTCTTTCTTTTTTTTTTTTACACGATTTATTTATTTTATTTCATTGTTTCTGGCTGCAGTGGGCCTTTGTTGCTGAACATCGGCTTTCTTTAATTGTGGCCAGTGAGGGCTATTCTTAGCTGCAGAGAACAGACTCTAGGGTGCGTGGGCTCACTATTTGTGGCTCATGGGCTCTAGGGTGCACGGGCTTCAGGAGTTGCAGCACATGGGTTCATTAGTTGTGGCGCTCAGATTCTAGTATGCAGGCTCAGTAGTTGTGGTACGTGGGCTTAGTTGCTAGGTGGTCTGGGGGATCTTCCCAGACTAGGGATTGAACCAGTGTCCCTTGCATTGCAAGGAGTCTTCTTGACCGCTGGACCACCAGGCAAGTCCCTCAGCCCACTTTCTAAACTGCCGCACCATCTCTGCAAGCCGATCAGACTGCAAACCGCTGCCTGGTGCTGCCTCCCTTGATACTGGAAATTTGATGTGAATACTTTTCTAGAGTTTCAGGCTGGGATGCTGAATCCAGCTGACTCTCAGAAACTGATGGATAAGCCAGAGTGTCGGTTTAATAATGTCCATGGGTGGTCTGGATATTTGCATCAGCCTGACCTACATGTTGTTTCCCAGAAGCTACACGGGAACCTACATCATTAGAAGTTTGCCTGGTGCACACGTGAATTCAGTAATGAACCGCTTAATGATCTTGGTATCCTATGTCCTGATACGTCTGCCTTCACAATCTTGATACTTTTTTTTCTGTCTGACAGTAAATTTTTGTTCGTTTGAGACATATCTCAGCCAATTTTCTCAGCCCATCCCATTTTTTCTTTAGGTATATTAATGATTCAATTGCTCGTGGATCTGCTTGCCCTGGGCATCATGCCTTCTCTTGGAGTTGACTTTTCCTAGCCTTATTTTTTGATTCACCATTCAATCATCCAAAACTATTTATGAACATTTCTGTGTGCATGAAATGGAGGATAACAGTGGTGGGCTTATTCACTGTTATGGATTATCCATTATCCATAATTACATTATGCATAGTAATTAATTTGCATAATTACTGTGCAAACTAATGGGAAAATGAGGTTATTTCACATAGTGACAAATGCCCTGAAAAATTCTTAGGTAACAACACTGAGTGTTGGGATGGAGGAGGGTGTTGGGCTGTAGACAGTGTGGTCAGGGGATGTCTCTCAGAGGAGGTAAAGTCTGAACTAAGGAGTCAGTCACATGAACATACTTTTCTGTTGATCTTAAGATTTTAGTTCTCAGGGAAAGTGCTTCATGCCTATCATTCAAAATGGAAATTCATTGCCTGTCTCTATGGAGACAATGTGGCATGAACTGCATAACCATCACTGCTTTAGTGCTGCGTATTGCACGCTCAAACGGTAAAGCAGCCATGCTTTTCAACACAAAACTCAGAATGCGTGGTTTAACATGAGGCATGTAGGCTGGATGGGCTCTCTTGGATTTTCCAAAGCATGATTACTGTCACTGGTAGGCTTAAGTGGCATGGTCTGGGCACCTAACCCTCTGTTGATATGAGAAATGTGTTTCTGGTTTCTAAAAAGCAAAGTAGCAGGTGTATTTTTGAATAAAACTGCTTGCCATTTGGGAGCATGTCTCTTTTCCCCAACCAGATTACAGCTTCTTCCCTCAGAGAAACGTCTGAGTATTACATTTTTAAAAAACTTTTTAATTTATATTGGAGTATAGCCAACAATATATATACTACAATATGGACTTCCCTGGTGACTCAGATGGTAAAGCGTGTGCCTACAATGTGGGAGACCCACGTTCAATCTCTGGGTCAGATCTCCTGGAGGAGGAAATGGCAACCCACTCCAGTATTCTTGCCTGGAAAATCCCATGGACGGGGGAATCTGGTAGGCTACAGCCTATGGGGTCGCAAAGAGCTGGACACGACTGAGAGACTTCACTTTCACTTTCATACTGTGATAGTTTTAGGTGGACAGTAAAGGGACTCAGCCATAGGTATACATGTATCTCTTCTTCTGCCATGGGTTTCCCTTATGGCTCAGCTGGTAAAGAAGCCACCTGCCATGTGGGAGATCTGGGTTTGATCCCTGGGTTGGGAAGATCCCCTGGAGAAGGGAAAGGCTACCCACTCCAGTATTCTGGCCACGGACTGTATAGCCCACGGGGTCACAAAGAGTCAGACATGACTGAGCGACCTTCACTTTCACTTCTTTCATTCTCCTCCATGAGTTCTATACATTTTTTAACCCGTCGAAGCACCTACCAGAGTGCTGGAGAAACAGAGGTCTATGCGTTGTGTTCGTCACTCAGTCATGTCCGACTCTTTGCGACCCCATGGACTATAGCCCAACAGGCTCCTCTGTCCATGGAATTCTCCAGGCAGAAATACTGGAGTGGGTTGCCGTTCCCTTCTCCAGGGGATCTTCCCTACTCAAGGATCAAACTTGGGTCTCCTGCATTGCAGGCAAATTCTTGACCGTCTGAGCCACCAGGGAAGCCCTCCAAACCACTGAGAGATGGATTTAAATGGAATTAAGTGTTTGATAAGGAGTGGTAAACGTATCATGATAAAAACTTATACAATTGCTTGTTCGGGGTTTATTAATGAAGCTGTGCTTATAGGAGGTTCGTCTTAAATTTGCAACCTGCTCTTGGAAAGTCCTAGGTGTCCGTCCCTCTCGGGCTGAATGCTGAGGTGTTGTTCACCCTCCTGCCGCACGGAGGCGCCAGGGGAAACCCCGCGCGGCGAGGATCGGCGGGTGGCGCCCATCTTGGCCCGGGAGGGCCGGACTCCCACAATGCACTTTGCATCAACACGGCGCTGGGGGTGGCTGCAAGGAGGTGCCGGCGGGCCCCCCAGGAAACCCCGCACGCAGCCCGAGGCGTATCAGACGGGCACTGGGTGGCAGCCATGGCGGAGCTGGCACCTGCTCGGGTAAGAGTCCTCCTCGTGCGGGCCCGGGGGCGCGTTGGGGGTGGTGGAGCCCCTGGCCGGGGGCTGGGCTTCGAGGTGCGGCCCCGGCGGGGCTGGGCGTTGGTAGTCAGCGGCTGGCGCGGGTCCACGCTGACCTTCCCCCGACGACCCCAGCGCCCTGCCCTCTCCTGGACGGTTCCCTCCGCGTCGGCCGTAGCCCCGGCGTCTTACCGAGAAACTTCTCCGGGGCTTGTTTCCTGTTCTTGAATGTGCTACCGTCCCGACCTGTTTTCGTCGCGCCCTAAGAGAGCCCGTTTCCTGGCTGGTGAGGAGGCGCGGATGGGAAACCTGAGTCCCCGTCGTTGCCGGCGAACTTGCCCGGTGTTCCGGGACCCCAGGACCCTGCTTCTCTGTGACCAGCTCGTTCTCGGCGTGATGGGGTTGCCCTCGTTCCTTTTGCCGTGCTCTCTACTGCTGCAGACTCTGCCCTGGGTTGCAGCCGGGCTGGTTGAAGTTAAAACAGGGCTTTCTCTCCCTGGGGGGCAGATGTTAACCGCACGGTGTAAGTTGCTGGCTTTTTGTCTGGGAAGCTGTCGATCTTTTTCCGTCTCCTCCTCTCCCACATGTCCCCATTCAGGGATTGGCAAGACGTGGAGCTTGGGCACGGAGTCGGGAAACTGGGTTTTAGCCCATAACTCAGCTCTCAGCTATCCAGTCTAATGATTTTAGGTAACTGTTCACTGTAAGCTTCTGTTCCCTTAGCTGTAAATTGAGTGTTTGGCTAGTTACTAGATGATGGTGGCTCAGATGGTAAAGCATCTGCCTGCAATGCAGGAGACCCGGGTTCAATTCCTGGGTCTGGAAGATCCCCTGGAGAAGGAAATGGCAATCCACTCCAGCACTCTTGCCTGGAAAATCTCATGGACGGAGCAACCTGATAGGCTACAGTCCATGGGGTTGCAAAGAGTCGGACACGACTGAGCGACTTCACTTTCACTTTCATGGTGGCTCAGACAGTGAAGAATCCACCTGCAATGCAGGAGACCCACGTTCTATCTCTGGGTCGGGAAGATCCTCTGGAAGAGGCCTTGGCAACCCACTCCAGTGTTCCTGCCTGGAGAATCCCATGGATAGAGGATACGAAGGGCTGTAGTCTGTTAGGGTTGCAAAGACTAGGACATGACTGAAGGGACTGAATTTGCATCACACAAGGTTCTTGGCAGCTCTGACAGTCTCTTATTATTACGAAGTGTTGGTTACTTTGATGATATAAGAGGATTTGCTGTAGAAAGGGCAGGTGGAGTTCAGTTGGTCTTTAGGTCAGCATTTCTTGATCTAAAGACACTTTCAGAATCATGTGAGAGGGCTAAGGAGATCCTCTTGTGAAAATTTGACCATGAGCTGGGTGCCTTGTATTTGATTCTTGTGGGAAGTTGGTAAGAACTGAGGGGAAGGATTGGGAGACTTAATACAGTGTGTGTTTTCAATGAATTATGACAACAAGACACAGATGTTCATGATATCACTGTATTTACCTCATTTGATTCCTTTAAGCTAAGGTGATCTAGTAAAAGACTTGCCTTTTTTCCTCAAGACCATGTTATAATACTACAGTTGGGCTGGAGGATACATTACTAACTTCCAGAATACTTCTTCCTAACTGGTCTGTGCAGTTTCCTACATGTCTTCAACAGATCTTGTTAAAAGGAAGTCTTGTCCTCCAAAATCCTCAAGTATGCTTTAATTAATTTATGGATCTATCAGTACAGAATATATTTAAATTGTCCTCAAGCATATTTCATTTCTTGTCTTCAGATAAAAGATTCTGTAACTCTTATTTGGCCAGTATGGCCAAAGGGTGCCCTGATGAAAACAACCAAGAATCCTGAGGTGGGGGGAACAAATATATTTGAAATGTAGTTAGTAGAACATATGAAAGAGCCCAAAGACTAAGTGAAAGAGCAAGCTCTTAAGAGATAAGAGGGATTTCTGAAGCCAACTTTGAGGACATTTTCTGAACATTCACTGGTAGTGTTTATAACCTCAAGGGGCATTGGAAAATAAGCAAAACTCAGACCCTAAGATGGGAAGTCTCAGACGCCTTCATCTCCAGTCTCATAACATTGAAACTTCAAAGGGCAACCTTAAGGGTGAACTGGAAGTAAACTCTTACCTCTAGGGAGTGATTGCAGAGAAAATCATGACAAACCTTGGTGCTGAGAGGTGGGTACAAGGTGCCCCTTGAGAATTCATGTTGACTCTCCAGTGGGCTTATTGCCTGAATTCATATGACCTCAAATCTTCTCTGAAGTATTCAACACTTAACTCAGACTTCAAATAATTCTCAGATAAAATCTAATAAAAAAGTGAATTCCCAATAAAAGCTATGCAAAAAGTAAAGAGTACTAGAGTGGGCTGCCATTGCCTTCTCCAACGTTAGGAAGAGATGATCAAAATTCACATGTTTGAAGTCTTTGTAAGCAGTTTCTAGGATGAATGCTAAAAGACTAGACACTGGCTATATAACTTAAAATTCAAAAGGGGGAATAATAAAATAAAAAAAAATCAATCTAAAAGAAGGCAAGAAACAGGATGGGATAAATAGCACAAATAAGGTAAAAATAAATAAAAATAGACCAACAGTTACAATAAGTGTAAATGGACTAAATGTTGTAGTTAAGAGGCAGAGATTGATCTGCCCATCCAGGTTAAAGTGTAGCAAATGGTTTATAAGAGACACGACTAAAAGATAAAGCTATAGGAACAGCTGACTATAAAAGGATATGAAAACATGCAGCAGGCTAATGCTAATCATGGGGAAATTGGGGACTTCCCTGGTGGTTCGGTGGTTAAAAATCCACCTACCAGTGCAGGAGACACGGGTTCAGCCCCAGTCCAGGAAGGTCCCACATGCCGTGGAGCAGCTAAGCCCATGTGCCACGGCTATTGAGTCCTTGTGCTGCAACTCCTGGAGCCAGTGCTCCGCAAGGGAAGTCCCCACTTGCTGCAGCTAGAGAAATCCCATGCACAGTGACAGAGACCCAGCGCAGCCAAAAATAAAACAATAAGCAGTATTTTTTTTAAAAGGAAAATTGGCGGGCTACTACTGCTTTTATTATGGTAAAAGACTTTTTATTATGGTAAAAGACTATCCTGATAGAATGTTTCTAATCTTATGTGCATCTAATTATATAGCCTCAAAATATATTGAACAAAAATTGGTAGAACTACAAGGAAAATTCATTGTCGTAGAAATTTTAACACAATCTTAGTATTTTATGAATGAAAAAATAGTAAGGGTGTAGTGCATTCGATAGGGCTTTCTGAGATGATGGAAATATTCTCTGACCTGTTCAGTATAGTAGGAACAAAGTACATGTGGCTGTCAGGCACTTGCAATGTAGCGCAGTAGCTGAGGAACTGAAGAACTCAATTTTGAATTAATTTTAATTAAATTTTAGCATCCGGATGTTTCTGGTGGCTGTTATTGTAGGGTAAGGGAGTTAGAGAAGGCAAGGTTCGGGAAAAGAATGAGACCAGCACTTTACAGGAACAGATCACCTTTAATGAGGCGAGAAGGGGCAGCAGTCAGACCAGTGAGCTGCTGCACTAACCCAAGAAAAGAGTAAGTATATATAGGCATGTATATGATCTTAAGGGGAAATCTGTTGTCTTAAGGGGGTCTGTTCTTCTCCATGGTTGTTTGGAGTAATTAGCTCTTAAATGGCTGGGGCAAGGAATTCTGGAGATCGGCCAGAGGCTGGACCGGCTGGGAGCTGGGCATAATCAACCTTAATGTCCATTTTTTTACTTTGGGTGAGAGAATTCTTTGTTTTGTATAGAATGGTGGGGAGGACCTGGAGGGGAGTTTTAACTCCAGGCTATTTTGAGCTGTGTAACTTTCCTTTAGTTATATTGTGCAGCATGGACACAGAGGATAATAATTTTTTATCCGCATAGCTATCAATATATAATTTCAGTGTTTAGAGAGGTTAATGAAGAAAAAAGAGAGAAGGCAAAAATGCCCTGTTAGAAATGCAGGTGTGTTCTAGTGGTTGGTGCTGACTGCAGACTGGGACCTTAGGCAGAGTTGTTGAACAGAACATGACCGTCACCACCCAGATCATCCCTGTCCGTGTGGCTTGGGATTCTTCAGGTGATCCTAGCACGTGCCCATAAGGTGCTCCACTTGACCTGGAGTGTGGTAGACCGAACTGTCCTTGACAAAGCCTCCTCTACTTGCAGATTTGTGAGCAGAATACATGTTGTCTTAAGCCACTACGTTTTAGAATTTACTGATGATTGGAACAGATACCTATGGAATATGTTTAAATAGCAAAAGATATTAAAAACGTTAGAAAAGGAGTATGTTCTGTGAGTGGATTGAAACACTTTTATTCTAAAGATGTCATTTCTCAGATTTATCTATGAATTTGATGCAGTGCCAGACAAAATCTCTAAAGATATTTTTGTGAAATCTTTCAAACTTGTAGACTATCACTAGGCCAAAAATAATCACGATACTCCTGTGAAATAAGTAGGAGGGACTTGTACCAGGTATCAGTAATTATCAAAAAGCTGTGTCATTAAGATGGTAATTTTGGTAAAGCAGTAGAAAATTGACCCATAGAACAGAAGAGAGATGCCAGAAACAGACTGATTTCATGCATGAAAACTTGATTTATGACAGCGATTCATGGGGTCGCAAAGAGTCGGACATGACTGAGCAACTGAACTGAACTGAACGGGTAAATGATGGGTTTTTCAGTATATAATATTAGATCTGTTGACTTCCCATATGAAGATTGAGGCTTGCAGTGTACATAATACTGTCTCAATTCTAGTTGAGATAATACCTAAATATGAAAGTCAAAACTATCAAGTGTTTAGAAGACAGTTTCGTGTGATACAGATGTTTTTTGTATACCTGACATGAAAGTTCAAACCACAAGAGAATTAATACTGATAAAAAACTCACCTACATTAAAACTTTATGTTAACAGTAATAAAGAGAATTTAAAATGAGGCACGAATAAGGGAAGTGATTTGTAGTACATATAACTGATAGAGTAGTATACAGAATTTGCAGACAAATTGTATCAGACAACCTCATAAATACTTAGAGAAGTCAGATAACCCAAAAGATAAATGCTGGGGTCCAGCCCCAGTGGATCCAGGGTAATTCGAAGCGGGGACGGAGTCAGCGTCCTAGGAATTAATTGCTTAATTAAAGATATGGAGGGAGATTAGAAAGAAATAGTGTAGTAGGAAAATTAGTGGAGAAAAAGAGGCTGAATAACTTGGTTTACGTGGGATACCAGTAAAGCTTCGAGACAAGAAGCTTGCACCACCTACGTAGGCCACTGGCGCCCACTTGAATATTGGAGGGTGCCCCACCTTGGGCTCCCTCTCGAGTGGAACTTAAATGCCAGGGCAAAATTAGCAGGCTTGGCGAGCACCCATGCTCCAGATGGGAATTCAGCCAGAAAAACAGAGAACAAGAAAGAACGACATGGGGAAATCAGTCTTTCCAGAAACTGATCCGTTTTCTTTATTTTCAGGTTTGTGTATATACTTTTTGTTATACATAGGGATGAATACAGAGTCACTCGGGGTCAGCAGTCCTGACCTTTATCAAAATCAGCTGCTTCATATAAATGTATAAAAAAAGGTCTTAGGGATTTTACATCATCTTCTGGCCATGAGGCCTGCTGACATGTTATGGTCCTTTGTTTCTGATAACGGTCAGTCAACCAGAAACTTATTTTCCGGGGGTGATTTTTCTCAAACCAGGCACCACCTTCTGAAGGTACCAGATAAAGTTGCATTCCTATAGAGTGAGGGTTTAGTGGGTTACAATTAAGAAAGTAATTTACTTAGCCTAAGGTTAACATGATTAATCTTAAAGGTTAATACTTATTTCTCCTGTATGCTAGTTATATTCATTATAAGGGCAGGGAATATGGAGACTTAGCAGCAAATATTGGCCCAACAAATGAAAAACCCTTCACCAATATAATTGTTATCTTTAGAAAAACCCAGTGCTAAGACTTTCAAAATACTCCAAACTCTCTGTGCTGTTTATGGTTGAGAGGTTGTAAACAATCATATACATAGTAAGTAGCAAGAGTGTGTATAATCCTGTCACACAAGCTAGTCTGCCAACAGAGAGGTTTGACCTGAGACACCCTTGTCACACCCAGGAATTTTTATTAACTGGAGCTGTAGGTTAACTCCTTCTCTGAGAGAGGTGGCGGGGGATGGCCCCCCATAAAGTCAGAGGTGTAGGTGAGAGCATAAAACAGTGAAGTAGGCAGACTCTGGTTTTGGGGGTAGATGCTCGGGAACAGGGTGTTTCCTGAGGCTCGATCCTGCCTTTGGGTATGCCGAAGCCTCCTTCCTCATGACCTTTGCCATGGGCGGAGTTCCTCACGCCGGCTCCCGGCAGATAAATGTGCTAAAGACTTCAGCAGTGAAGGGGAAACTTGAATGGCCAGTAAACATTAAGGAAAGATGCTTATCCCTTGCTAGTAATAACAAAAATGAAGATGAAAACCATAATGAGATACCATTTCAGGTGTATAGAGGGACACGCACAAGTGTTTCCCTGGTGTCTCAGAAGGTAAAGAATCTGCCTGCAGTGCAAGAGACCTCGGTTCCATCCCTGGGTCCTGAAGATCGCCTGGAGAAAGAAGCCACTTCCCACTCCAGTATTCTTGCCTGGAGAATTCCATCAGAGGAGCCTGGGGGCTGCAGTCCATAGGGTTGCAAAGAGTCAGACACAACTGAGCAACTATCACTTTCAGTTTGCTAGAGGGACGCAAATTTTAGTTTGACAGTAACAAATGTTTTTGATATTGTGGAACAGCCAGAATACTTACAGACTTCTGATGGGAGTGAAATTGGTACAACTACTTTGGAAATCATTTGACATTATCTGTTTACATTCAGGATGTGTATACACCCTATGAGCCAGTAATTCCCTTCCTAGCACTATGCCCTTGGGAAACTTGCCCATATCCACTAGAAGCCAGGTACAGTTCTATTCATCATAGTACTGTTTGTAATGACAAAGATGAGGAAACATCAGTAGTGGAATGGAAAAGTAAACTGTGGTGTAGTCACGTGGTAGAATATTATACAGCAGTGAAAAGTAATCAAAGCCACCTGCAATGCCAAGTTGTTCCTGGAGTTGTAGAAGAGTGACTTGTTTATGTAAAATCCTAAAACATAAAAAGTTAGAATAATATTTTTTGGAAACAAATGTGGTAAAAAAAAAAATGAATATGGGCAGTTAATAGTGAAAAAACAAATTTGGGATAGTAGTTACTTCAGAGAGTTGCACGAAGGACTATACAGTTGATATACAGATATCACACACACACACACCACAGGTGTACCCTGCTGTGTTGTGCTTTGCTTTACTGCACTTGACGGTGTTTCTTAGCAGTTGAAGTTTCTGGCAACTCTCTGACAGGCAAGTCTGTCATCTGCCAGTTTTCTAACGTATTTGCTCACCTTGTATCTCTGTGTCACGTTTTGGTGATTCTCAGAATATTTTGAACTTTTTCATTGTTACTATATTTGTTATGGTGATCAATGATCTTTGATGTAATACTGCAAAAAGATTCCAACTCCCTGGAAGCTCAGATGATGGTTAGCATTTTTTGTCAATAATCCATTTTTTAATTAAGGTATATACTGTTTTTTAGACATAATGCTATTACATTAGATTACAAAATAGTGTAAACATACCGTTTCATATGTACTAGAAAATCAGAAAGCTCATTTGATTTGCTTTATTGTCATACCTGCTTTATTGTGGTGGTTTGGAACTGAACCCATGGTATCGCCAAGGTATTCTCAGTGTGTGTGTGCACGTATGTGTTTAATTAAATAGCTTTTTTACCTGAATGCTGGTTATACAGAGATTTTTTGTCACTACTTTCTATATTTTATGTATTATGTGTTTTATCTGTTCAAATAGTCACCTGTCTCAGCGCTAGAAGCAGCCTTAAATATCACCTAGTCCAGCTGTGTCAGGCATCACGTTAGAGCAGTGTTTAGTGTTTTACTCAAGCAGCTTGTAGGTTTCCTAAGAGCAGGGGCTGTGTCTCATGGGTAGTGACTGGGTTTCAGACCATAGCTGCAGGCCCGGGGTATGATACATGATCTGACAGCAGGATACAATTTGCAAGCAGGACTGTCCCAGAAAATCCAGAAATACGGTGCGTGTAAGTGTACTTTTTAAAGATTTCTCGTTGCCTTCAGGAGTATTCTTATGTATGAAATCTAAGGAAAAATTATAGAGAAGTATGTGTTTAGTGAAAAAGTCAAACAAACAATAGTTTATAGTCAAAGATTAAAATCCCTCTCTCTCACATCCTGAGGCTGACTTGTGTTAGTATAGTTTGGTGAATATCTTCCCACACCTTCCTGTGTGCTAAAACAAACATAAACACTTATCTTGTCTCTTCTTTAGGAAAATGAAATCATAATAAATGTATTTCCCTCGAGTTGGCTTTTATCCTATTAGTGTATGATGAACAGTCTTCCAGATTGTACACGTAGGTCTCATTCTTTTTAACAGTTGTGTAACGTCTTTGTGCCACAGTTCATGTAACATCCTCTTCTTAACGGACATCTAGAGGGAGTCCCTTGCATTCCAGCGGTTAGGACTTGGCACCGCCACTGTGTCCCTCGTCACTTCCATCATGTCTGGACTCTTTGCAACTCTCTGGACTGTAGCCCGCCAGGCTCCTCTGTTCATGGAATTCTCCAGGCAAGAATACTGGAATGAGTTGCCAGTTCCTATTTCAGGGGATCTTTCCGACCCAGGGATCGAACCTGCGTTTCTTGCGTCTCCTGCATTGACAGGTGGATTCTTTACCCACTGAGCCACGTGGAGAGCCGGTCACTACTGTAGCCCAGGTTCAATCCCTGATTGGGGAACTATCCTGTAAGCCGCTTGGTGCAGACAAAAAGACATCAAGATTATTTCCAGGTTTTGTCTCTTCCAAAGAATGTTGCCAGTAATCAGTCATTTTCGTATGTATGTCGCTGAATAATAATGTTTATTTTTTGAAGAGTCCTTTAGTGGTATCACTAGGTGAAAGGGTTTTGAAGGACCTTTTGGATATTTTCTTCCCTCAAAGTTTGTAGTATTTTTCATTCCTTCCAGGAATGTTACGAAGGTACCAGATTTACCACTTCACAGTCGGCTCTGATTGTTGTTCCCTTTCCCTCTCTTTCATATTTCTCAACCAGGTCGATGAAAAGTGACTTCACTTGGTTGTATCTGCGTTCCTGACCGCTAATGTGGTTGTCTTTTCATTTGCTTACTGACCGCCTACATTTCCACTTTTGCGAATTATTTATAGTCTGCAGTTTTGTTTGGGTTATTTATCTTTTCTTCCCGATTCATATCCTGTTTACAGATATTCTCTTCCTGTTTGTTTCTAGACTCTGTTTATGGCATCTTTTATGATAGCTAACATTTTCTCCTTTCTTGATACTCTGCGTCCAATTTACTGAGATATAATTTACATTCAGTAGAATTCACTCCTTAAGCATGACTATAGTTCAGTGAGTTTTGAAAAATGTGTAGCCATCATATTACCAAGTTATAGGATATTGTCATCATCATCCCCAAAAGTACCCCCTAAGTAATTAATTTCTTCCACCCCGGTACTCTTGCCTGGAGAATCCCATGGGTGGAGGAGCCTGGTGGGCTGCAGTCCATGGGATCGCTAAGAGTCGAATACGACTGAGCAACTTCATGTAAACTTTTCACTTTCCTGAATTGGAGAAGGAAATGGCAACCCACTCCAGTGTTCTTGCCTGGAGAATCCCAGGGACGGGGGTGCCTGCTGGGCTGTGTCTATGGGGTCGCACAGTCTGGCAACCGCTGGTCTGCTTTGTGTCTATAGTTTTGCCTTCTCCTGAATGTCATGTAAATGAATGCAGTATGTAGCATTTTGTGTCTGGTTTCTTTCACATTTGTGATTTTGAGATTCATCTATGTTGTTACAGGTATCAGTAATTTGTTCCTTTTTAATTGCTGAGGAGTATTCTGATAGAAGGTGGAGAAGGAAATGGCAACCTACTCCAGTATTCTTGCCTGGAGAATTCTATGGACAGAGAAGCCTGGTAGACTACAGTCCGTGGCGTAGCAAAGCGTCAGACATGCTGAGTGACTAACACTAACCATTCTGATATAAGGTGTATCTTTCCTAGGGCTGCTGTAACAAAGGCCCACCAGCTAGATGGCCTAACCAACAGATTGATTGTCTCTCAGCTCTGGAGGCTGCTTAAGTCGTGTCCGACTCTGTGCGACCCCATAGATGGCAGCCCACCAGGCACCCTGGGATTCTCCAGGCAAGAACACTGGAGTGGGTTGCCATTTCCTTCTCCAATGTGTGAAAGTGAAAGTGAAGTCGCTCAGTCATGTCCGACTCTTTGCGATCCCATGGACTGCAGCCTACCAGGCTCTCCATCCATGGGATTTTCCAGGCAAGAGTACTGGAATGGGGTGCCATTGCCTTCTCCAGAAGTCTGAAATCCAGGGGCCCGAAGGGTTGTTTTTTTGCGAGAGCTGTGGGGCGGTGTCTGACCCCTGCTCCCCCCTGGCTTCTGGTGGCCCCAGGTGGCCCCTTGGCTGGGGGCAGCGTAACTCCGACCTCTGCTCCTGTGTGCCTTCCCTCATTTCTCCCCCATTCTTAGGGCGCCAGTCACTCTGGATTAGAACCCACCCTCCTGACCTCAGTTTAATTTGATAGGTGGTGAGACTATCTCCGAGTCAGATCACATTATGAGGTGCGGGGGTTAGGACTTCGTCCTGTCCTTTTGGGGAGACATAATTCAACCCATAACGAACGAATGGACCACCATTGTCTTGTTTATTTGTTCACCAGTTGATGAACATTCAAATTGTTTGTCATGATAGATAATTTAAAACAAAAGAAAAGAGGGAGCTTGGCTTGCCTGCTCTTTGACAACATGGGAGAGGAGGGATGTTATATTTCTGCTCAGATCCCAACCCACCTTCCTGTTTGGAAAACAGTGCTAGCAAGTAACACAGTGCGGGGCCACAGGAGGGAAAGAGATGCTGAAAAACTAGAGACTTAAGGACAGGATGTGTGGGGAAATGAGTTTATCCAGTAATCGAAATTTTTGGTTTCATTTGTATTTTTCGTTTACATTAAACTTTTCTTTACATGTTCTTTTGGCTTAAATAGCTCAGTAACGAACTGAGTTGGTTACCTGGAGTAGGTCACGGCCAAACTTAAGTGTTCAGTTCTGTGCCATTGGCTGGCCTCATCTCATCCCCTCTTTCTCTAGACTGTAAGCTCAGGCCCTGGCAGTTCTCCTAAAGGTATTTCCTTCCAGTGTCTTGTTCTCCATGTCCTCATTATAGTTAGAGAAGCAGCCTTGAATAAAGTGTGCGCCATATAATAGAATATGAAGCTTTGGGGTTTAAGACTGCCATGAACGCAGTCTTAAAGGCAAGAGGACAGCTCAGAAACACTTCCCAGGTGCTGGTTTTATTAATTCTGAGCTTCAACCGCTGTCAGGGACAGACCCTAAAAATGTGAAGCCTAAGGACAGTGCCAGAGGACTCAGTCCGGTCACTTAAGTAAACGTTTCCGAAGGGTTCAGTTTTCACTCTCCTGGTTGGTGAGGTGCGAAGGTGGATGTGAGTCTTGTAGGGCCTGCTAAGGACTTTTGACTTGATTGTTGGGAGCCCCCTGCAGTGCTGACATGATCTGCTGCAAAGTCTGGCAGGAACGTGGAGGTGAGGGCGGATGGAAATCACATCATTCATCATAGCAGAGCATCACACATACTCTATAATATCAAACAGAAAAAAATTGGCTTAAAAGCATGAATACTGACACTGGAAAGTCGTACTGAATAGGCTGGCTGTGAAACACAGGTAACAAAACACTTACAATATGATGGCAGTTTTGTTGAAGAATAAAATAAGTTAGAAGATGGAGGGTTGAGGGGGAAACCTTTTAGGAAACCTACCAAAATCCCAACAGCCTATTTCTGGATGGTGATGTTTTACATACATGTTTCTTTCTTTCTCCTTTTCAGTTTTTTCTTGTTAATGGCATATACGTGTGATTTGAAGTATCCGAATATAAAAGCATGTGCTTTTTAAACTAAAAAAAAAGTAGAAACGGGGTGCTGTAGCGTTCCTGGACCCCTTGTGTGTTTTTAACCTGTTGTTTGGAAGAGACGCTGAACGCCTGACCCTGCACCTGGCTCTTTAGCACAGGAGGAAGCACCGCTCCAGCCCTCTGACTTCCTCCACGCCACCCCCGCAAGCAATGGAGAAAAGCTCCTACCTGGAGACCACAGAGATCTCGCTCTGGACCGTGGTGGCCGCCATCCAGGCTGTGGAGAAGAAGGTGGAGTCCCAGGCCGCCCGCCTGCTGACTCTGGAGGGGCGGACAGGGACGGCCGAGAAGAAGCTGGCCGACTGCGAGAAGACGGCCGTGGAGCTTGGGAACCAGCTGGAGGGCAAGTGGGCCGTGCTGGGGACCCTGCTGCAGGAGTACGGGCTGCTGCAGAGGCGGCTGGAGAACGTGGAGAACCTGCTGAGGAACAGGAACTTCTGGGTCCTGCGGCTGCCCCCGGGCAGCTACGGGGAAGTTCCCAAGGTAAGCCCCGATTCTCAGCAGCTGTCAGTGATGATTTCTCAGTGGCTGGCTTTTCCTTTGTATCCTTGATCAGAGGCCCTCACTGTGTGACATTTGTGATTCCAGGTGTCCAGGTCACTTGAAAATGACGGTGTCTGCTTTTCGGAGCAGGAGTGGGAGAACCTGGAGGACTGGCAGAAGGAGCTCTATGCCAATGTGATGAAGAGCAACTATGAGACTCTGGTCTCTCTGAGTAGGTAGCGGTTTCCTCCCCGGACCTCGCCCTCAGACGTCCTGCAATTCCTGACGGAGGCGTCTGTGGCCCAGGCTACACCTGGGATTCTCATGGCTGTGGGTCCTCTCTTGGCCTCCACTGGGTTGAGTAAGGGGATCTCCAGGCCCTCAGTTTAGGAAGACTCTAGGAAAGGTTTTGTATTCATGTAGTCAGTTCTTGATAGCATTTATACTAATAGATAAGATGTCATTGTGTGCGTTAGAGTGTAACACAGCCAGGATACCTCAAGCTGTTTTTAATACTTAGAATGGCTTGACAAGAAATCCTTTGTTACCTGGGATGGGCAGGCAGCAGGGACTCATCAAACAATGTTTCTTGGCATTTACCTGGAATGACAGTCAGTCCTGTGGTTTCAAAGTTCATGCTGTGTTGATTAGAAGTGCTGCTTGATAGATGTTCATGTTTATAGGTAAAATAATAAACACATTTTGTTTAGTTCTAAACTCCTTTAGAACCCAGGTCTGTGGAGGCTTGTCCAGAAGGCCACTGTGACCGGAGTGGACGGAGGGAGGGGAAGGGGCAAATGGTCAGAGAGGAGAATGTGGCCTTGGATGGGTCATAGGAGGCGCTGGTGGCTATTGCCTTGTCTGTCCCAGTGGGGACAGCAGTCCTGACCTTGCCTTGCAGGGCTATGGCCCACATGAAGTTAGAGCCCCGGAAAGGAGCCCCCGACCATGGGAGGTGGGGGTGGTATTGGGAGGAAAGCAGGGAGCTCTGGGGCCTGGCCCCCTGCAGCTGAGAAGGAGTGTGAAGGCAGCCGTTAGCCAAGTGGCTCCTTCGAATTGGTCGTGATTTTCTGAATTGTCTGAAACTGCTTGGGGAAAGTGACGGTGAATCTTCTGAAGTTTTACCATCAGCTCCTTGACCGAGGTCGCCTTGTTCACTGGCAAATGACCAGTCCTGTCTTCTGGGCTCACACTGTGCCCTTTCCAACCCAGAGGTGCTTGGCCAGCCCGAAGGGGAAATGGAGTTGGGTGCAGAGATGCCGGGTGACTTGGAGGAGGAAGAGTCTCGTGGTGTCCACCCAGGTGAGTGGCTCCAGAATACTCCACCCCCGTCCCGCCCCCAGCAGCCTATTGTGAGCTTTGCCACCACCAAACTGCCCCACGCTGATCGGCAGTCACCTTGTCTGGTGTTTGTCTGTTCTGAACTCCTTCATGGTTGTTGTCAGTCCACCTCCTACACGTGGCTTTACCTCCTTCACTGCTGCGGGGAGTCCTTAAGACTCGCGCCGCCTCGCCCTTCCATGTGCCGTACAGGGTAGAGTGCCTGATAGACCTGAGTCAGAACCCAGCAGAGTCTGAGAACAGGGTGGGTCAGATCTGCAGGAGTGAGGCTCGCTGGGTAAGAGGCAGGAGAAGCCACCAGGAACCAGGTCATCTGGGGAGACTCGGCAGGAAGAACAGAGCTGGATACGTGGATTTCTAAGCTACAAGTTTAGGTGTGTGTTTGTTTTATTATTCACATTTATTATTTTAACACTCTTAACACTTAAAGTAGCTTATACCTGTGTTTGTCTAGCCATTTTCTACAGAGGTTGAAAGCACATTTGTGGACAAGCTTGGAGAACTTAGAACAGTGTCCTGTAAGCATACTGTATTCAGAGTCCAGTCATCACGTCTCTACCTGAGTACAGGTTTAGTTTTTCGGGACTTGCAAGCCACTCAGTCTCCTCTTTCAGGTCGTCCCAGTTCCCTTGGTCCTGGGGTACTCTGATTTGAGCCCTTCTGAAGCTTGCCGAGGTGCGTTTGGCTCTGAGAGAACCTAGACTGTGATCTCTTTTGTGGCTCTCCTTTCTCTTGGCAGTGGAGGAGGTCGTGGTCAAGCAGGAGACACAGTACACGCAGGACAGCCCCGCAGACCTTCCCGGAGAGTCCTCGGGCTTTGCCGACGAGCAGGCTCTCCTGAGCCCAGAACACGCTGAGCTCTGGGATGGGCAGGGCAGTTCCATCCTCTTGGAATCGGGTCCCGGGGACACTTGTCTGCAGGAGCCCACCGAGGGTGGGAGAGACCCTGGCAGCGGCAGAACTCTGGGCTGCCCCCCGAAGCTCAAGTGTCACAAGCAGCTGCAGCCAGGTCGACAGTGTGGGCAAGGCCTGCAGCTGAGGAGGGACAGCGCTGGGCCCTGTGGATGTCCCGAGTGCGAGGCCCCACACCCGCAGACCCCCTCGGAGCCAGAGGCGAGCCCCCGGCCCCGGCCCCAGCTTAAGCCGCCAGCCCAGAAGGCGCAGCCGCTCCAGTGCGACGCGTGCGCGAGGAGCTTCCGCTGCCGGATGAGCCTGCTGACCCACCAGCGCTGCCACCTGCAGGCTGCCGCCCGGGCGGGCCGCCCGGCCCAGGAGCGATTCTCACCCAACAGCCTGGTCGCCCTGCCTGGCCACATCCCCTGGAGGAGGAGCCGGGGCTCCCTCCTCTGTGGTTACTGCGGCAAGAGCTTCAGCCACCCATCGGACCTGGTGCGGCACCAGCGCATCCACACGGGCGAGCGGCCCTACAGCTGCCCCGAGTGCGAGAAGAGCTTCGTGCAGAAGCAGCACCTCCTGCAGCACCAGAAGGTCCACCAGCGGCAGCGGCGCGGGCCAGCCCTGCAGCCCGCCAGGCCCAGCAGCCTGCTCTAGGGCTGCCAGCCCCTCACCCAGTGGGGGGGTGGTGGGGCTGGCACTGTCCCCCAGAAGACACTGCAGGGTCGGGGACTGACTTCTTCCTGAGGGCGCTCTCTTTGGTTTGCTTTCGTGACCAGGCGCCAGGCTGAGCCCAGAGGCTGTCCTGAAATCGGGGGCGGGGAGCCTGGGCCAGGCCTCTCCTGCCGTCTCTGGTTTTCCCCTCAGAGCCAGAAGTCTCGGGCTCGGGGTGGCTGGCTGACCCTGCCGGGCCGGTGGCCGCTCCCAGCCTCTGGGTCTCCCCAGGGATTGAGTCGGGCCAGAGCAGTGAGCAGGCATGTGGGGGCACAGCCCCGCGGGCCCTCCTCTTCCGTGGGCTGGCTCCTGACGAGTAGAGGAGACAGTTAAAGGGAACTGCTTACCCTGCTCTGAAGAACCTTTTTTGGGGGGGAATTAGATTTTAGTTTATGAAGAAAGCCCGCCCGGCGCTGTTTAAATTTTCAGAGTCATAGAAGTTGTTCCTAACGGAGACCTGGCTTGCCTTCCAGGAGGGAGTCACTCACAGGCTCGCTCAGCACACTCACGTTCAGTCAAGCCAGAGGCCAGGACGCGGTGCTGAGCCCCCTGTCGTGGGGGTCCTGGGCTCTCCAGGGGGGCTAGTCGGCCACGAGGGACAGCATAGTGAGGGAGCCCCCAGAGCCCCTGCTGGGCGTGAAGGGTCCAGCAGAGGAGCTGGGGTATGGCTGCTTCTGCTAGGGCGGCTCCTCCCCGCCCTTCCATCCCGCTCCCACTGTGGTTGCACAGCCTCCCGGGGTGGAGAGCTCCGTTTTCACTTTGGTGTTCGGCTTGTTCCCGTGCAGTGGTCCCTTGAGTTGGTCCCAGTTACACCAGTTGTCTGTTGAGGTTGTTCAGATCACACACACTCCACACTTGTTCTGGCCTGACTTCCTGAGAAGATGGAAAAAGCGCGCGTGCCCCTCAGGGGTATTGGATGCCGCCCCCTGTTGTGTGGGGAGGTGGGAGCAGGCTTCCGGGTCCTGTGTGAGTGTCCCCTTTGATGGTTTGCAGTTGGCCCAGAATAAAACTTGCTACTGAAAAAAAAAAAAAAAAAAGTGCTCCTGTTTGACATCTTTCTCCATTTGTCGAGAATTCTCTCCTGGGGCCAGGGTGAAGGCCTAGTGGCACAGCCTGGCCTGCACCTTCCTTAAACCCAGGCAGCAGAGAGGCGGGCACGCGGGGGATACTCACCAGTATCAGTGGTGGTCGAGGGCTGGAGACAGGCCGAGTGTCTGAGTCGTGGGAGGTTGGTGATAGGGAGGGCAGGTGAAATGCCGTGGTACCCGAGGAGTCGTGGGGAGACAGGAGTGTGTCCACATAGCCGTGTGGGTCCATCTTAAGTACTTGGTGCTGATGGGGAATGTAAGAAATTGAATGAGATCTGTAGCAGTACTAGTTTAGTAAATGAAAAATGTGCGTGTATGTGTGTGTGCGTTGCTCAGTTGGGTCCGACTCTTGGCAACCCCATGGTCTGTAGCCCGCCAGGCTCTGTCCACGAGATCAAATCATTTTGTAAGAACACACAACTGAAAAGTTCTGTACAGGCTTTATGAGTGAGAGGGATGTGGAGATTAAATAGAAATGAGCTTGGTCTCTGTAAGGTAAGGGGTAATCCTGGTGTAGAGACACAATGGGGAGGGAGATTGTCATGGGATGAGGCCCTGAGAGGTGCTCAGCTTCACCATGTGCAGGAAACCTCTGGAGCACCTCCTGAATCCCTTCTCCAGCCTCCTCCCCGTGACCTTTTGCATTAGAAACACCCTCTCATCCCATCCCAGGAGTGCTTTCACGTGTCCGGCCTTTGCCTTGCATCGTGGGGAGAAAAGCAAAATAGGAGATAGGGTCCTGTTTCTCCAGCAAAGTCAGGTTCTTCTTGAGGAAGGGAAATGATTGCCTCACTCCACTGGACTAGTGTAGTAGACGCACCCACGGTCAAACCCACAGTTCCCGTATTTCTCACATTGCAGATACTTTGCCCACTGAGCCATAGGGGAAGCCCAGTGTTTTCACTGGAAAAGACCCTGATGCTGGGAAAGACTGAGGGCAGGAGGAGAAGGGGATGGCGAGAATGAGATGGTCGGAGGGTATCGTTGGCTCAGTGGACGTGAGTTGAGCAGACTCCAGGAGGTGGTGGAGGACAGAGGAGCCTGGTGTGCTGCAGTCAGTGGGGTTGCAAGGAGTTGGACAGGACCGAGTGACTGAACAGCAGCAGCTGTTTTAAGTGCTTCACGTCAAAGTGAACTTCCTCACAAGACCCTACGTGGTGGGTATTACCCCATTTTCCACGTGAGATGTGAGGAGAGACCCAAGAGGTGATGCGGAAGCAGAGGTGGCTGTGAACCAGGCCATCTTGCCTCGGAGCCCTCACGCTTGACCACAGGCTCTGTTGCTTCTGGCGGACCACGATTAAGGACCTCGTGTCTGGGTTGGATTCTGAGTCCTTATTACCCGAAGTGTGGCCTCCGTACCGGCAGCATCGGCCTTCCCTGGGAGCCTGGTAGAAATGCAGACTCTGAGCCTCACTCACTGCATCGGAATCTGCCTTTTCACAAGATCTCCGAGTCATGCTCTGCTCACAGAATGCCCTGTTTGCCAGTGATACAAAAAAATCTCGCCTGTTTCAGCTGTCCTTCATTGAAAGCCTGCTCTGCTGGGTGATGAGAAGGTAACAGGCAGTGCAGCTGCCTGAAGGACAAGGATGATCAAGTTAGCTTGAAGTCAACACATAGTGAAGAATGAAATGCCAAACACCAGCGACTGATCTGTACTATCTTCTTGCTGTTCCTGCAGGTAACGTCCTCATTGTCGTCCACCTAGCTTTTCATTCAGTAACCTAATTGATCTACTCCTAAACACATCCTTTTTGCTACCAGAGTTACTGTCCTGGAACATAAATTGGATATGGCCTTTCCTCAGAGCCTTAGGGCAAGCTTTTTAAGTGTAGAACTCAAGACTTGGGCCACCTAACCTGCTCCGGGTTTCTTCACCTTTCATACTAAATTCCCTATGCTGCTTCTGCAGTGGGAGTCCTGTAATTTAATCATAAGCCGCACTTCCCTGTGGCCACGTTCAGCTCACGTGCTGCCTCTCCTGGGAATGCCCTTCTCTGTGAGCCAAGTATTTGACACCATTCCCTTGTGGCTCAGCTGCTACAGAACCCGCCTGCAGTGCAGGAGACCTGGGTTCAATCCCTGGGTTGGGAAGATCCCCCAGAGAAGGGAAAGGCTGCCCACTCCAGTATTCTGGCCTGGAGAATTTCATGGACTGAACAGCTCACAGAATCACAGGGCATGACTGAGCGACTTGACACTTTGACTCAGCTTGTAGACCCGCTTTTATGAAAGTGTCCCTCGTTCATTTCTTTTGTTCAGATACATGTCGAGCACCTGTTACTGAGCACTGTTTTAAATACTTGGGTTAAGGCGGTGTAGAAAACAACAATCTTAGCCCTGGTTGAATTTCAGTTCAGTCGCTCAGTCATGTCCAACTCTGCAACCCCATGAACTGCAGCACGCCAGGCCTCCCTGTCCATCATGAACTCCTGGAGTTCACCCCAAATTCATGTCCATTGAGTCAGTGATATACATTCTATCAAAATCTTTCCTTAAAAAAATTTTTTTTAATTGAAGTATAACGATATCCCTGGCGGTCCAGTGGCAAAGACTCCATGCTCCAAAAGCAAGGGGCCTGGGTTTGATTCCTGGTCGGGGAACTAGATCCCACATGCTGCAACTAAGTTCACGTGCCGCAACAAAGATTAAAGATTCTGAATGCCGCCACTAAGACTGGGTGCAGCCAAATGGATAAAATACGAACACAAATACACCATGTACTGTGGCAGTGAAACCAAAAGGAAGAGAAAGTTATTTTTCAAAAAAGAACACTAAAGAGGTGAAGCATAGTTGATATATAATGTGTAAGTTATAGGTGTACACTATGGTGTTCACAACTTCTAAAGATTTACAGTTATTAAAACTATTGGCTACATTCCCTGCCCTGTACAGTATATCCTTGTAGCTTATTTTGTGCATAATAGCTTGTACCTCTCAATCCCCTACTCCTATGTTGCCTCTCCCCGCTTCCCTCTCCCTTCCCTCTCCACTAGGTGGTTCTTCATGAGTCAGTTTCTGTTACATTCACTAGTTTGTTGTATTTTTAAGATTCCACATATAAGTGATGTCATACAGTATTTGTCTTTCTGTATCTGACTGACGTCACTTAGCATAATACCCATCAAGTCCATCTGTGTTGTCACAAATGGCAGACTGAGTAGTAGTCTGTTGTGTATATGGACCATCTTTTTCCATTCATCTGTTGATGAGCACTTAGGTTGCTTCCGTGTCTTGGCTATTGTAAACTGCTGCTGTGAACACTGGGGTGGAAATCTGTTCCCTTCATGTACTGTACATTTGCACAGCCTTAGATTTTGTTCACTCATGAATATCCAAGTCTCTGTGTGCAAAGTCTACAGAGGGAAGGATGAAAGATTACTAAATCTGAGACTTTGTTCTTGGGCTTACAAGCTGTCAGGGATATCTAATAGAAGATCGAAAACGATATGTCCTAAGTGAAGCTAAAGTCTGTAAGAATTCAGAGAACAGTGACATTCAGCTGTGGGACATTGGGAATGGCATTATGAGAGATGCCTTTGAGCTGGAAGAGATGCTTTTGAGCTGGACCTTTAAGTTGAAGTACATTCTAAAAAGGAGTGATATGACCAAACGATATTATGGGGTGTGTACCAATAAACGCCAATTCATTTGACTCAGCTGAGGGTGGGGGTGGGAGGAGGGGAGTAGTGGGGGATGTAGTTGGAAAGAGAGGTTGGGGTCAGACTAGGGAGTTTGGATTTTACTGAGTTAGTAACGAGGAGCTGAGAGTTTTGAGCAAAAGGGTGATTTGTATCTAGCTGCAAATTGGGACGATTACCCGAATAAGAGCTTTTGTTTTTGTCGCGGGCGGGAAGCACAGGGGATATGTGAGAGGTTTTTGAATGAGACCAGCAAAAGCCGATGAAGGTCTGATTGGGTGTAGCTGTGGCTGGAAGAGAGTAGTGGACGAGATCACAGAGGTAGAGTCAACAGGAGGTGATGCTTTTTGAAAGCAGGGACCAGGTGTCAATCGTATACAGATTCCACAGCTCCGAGCTTGGGGGCTTGGCACGGAGGTTCTCACTGAACGTCCGCTGAGTGAATAGATCTAACAGCAGTTCACAGAACAGGGAGCCCAGGGCTCTGTCAACAAGGGAGGGCTTCGTGGAGCAAGGGGATTTGGTTACCCTCTGGCCTCCCTCTGCTAATACCTCCCCTCTTTCTACTTTAGAGGGGGGTGTCCACTTCCCAATCTAAAGGTAGAGGGGCATGGGAATTCTCTGCCCCATCTCCTGGTGGAGGATGCGGTGGTGGGGTCACTAGCATTAGAGTGCCTTGACCCTTCCCTCACCCTACCTGACCCTGGGTATTGTTTGAGTGGCCCTCAACCTCTGACAAGCCCACCTTCTGCCGCAGAGGCTGCTGGTCGAGTGTGCTAGAGTGGCCTGCACCTGAGTGGAGTCACCCCCTCCCTCCAGGGCCTGTGCCTCTGCTGTGGAAATCCAGTGTTGTCAGCTCACCCAGAGGTACTCAGGTCCTGGAGGCCTGCTCCAGAAAGGAGCAGATCCGCGGGAGGAAGGTGAGTAGCTAAGGAGGCACAGCATCTTAGCTGACGTTAGAGCTGCGCCTGGCCCGACACCCAGGCTGCTCTGCTCAGGGAGCCACCTGATGGTACGACGTCTTTGTATTTTTTAATATGTTTATAAAATCAGAGCCTGGGAACGGGAAGCGGCTTTGGGAGCTAATGGGCAGGGCACTCAACAGCAGAATCAACATCTCATGGCAAGCAGAAACAAAATTTTGTATGCGCCCCTGCCCCGCCCACTCCAGCCTCAGACTTGGAAATTCTGAGACCCTTGCCCAGCAATCTGTATTTTAATAAGCACTCCAGGAGATCGGGATACTAAAACTTGAATACTGACTTACGAAACTCTTTTCTAAAAAACTCCAACCAGCTGTCCAAAATGAGAGCACTCTTCCTGGAGCAAAGCTTGTGAAATTCTAACATCGTCTTCCTCTCCCGTCCATTTTCCAGACTCTTTGTTTGCCGTGGACATTAACTCTTATTTTATGAGATCACAACTTATAAAATTGTAAGAAATTTGTAATCCTTAATATATTGGTCTGCCTGACCCCTGCTGAGACCTGAGGGGCGCTCTTTTGTTTGCAAACTTAGATCAGGTTATTTCAAGGATTCCCAGAATGAACCATGCCATATATAGATTTGATTTCTTGTTACCTTAAAGTAATACTTCCTAACCTTGTCCCAGATTCTAGGAGTGAAACTGACCTGAAGACGGTACCAATTTATTTGTGTTCCTACTATGTTAACGGACCTCACTTTTGCTTGGGTCAGATATATGGGCTAACCATTTTCTCCCTCCCTCCCAAGAGGAAAAAAAAAAAGAAAGCATAAAGAAACAAAACTGCAGACTGATGTCCAACTCTTCCAAACCTGGAAGAGTTTCCAGGCTTGTTGGACAGAGTGAGATTGTTGTGAAATTCAGAAAAGATGGAAGGTAAAGCTTAAACTGTATACAACATATTTTATTTTCTGGCTGCCCTGCACCTTAGTTCTCCAAGCAGGGATCCAACGCACACCCTCTGCACTGGAAGGGCGGAGTCTTAGCCACTGGACCACCAGGGAAGTAAAGCGTATTTTACTCTAGTACTCAGTCATGTTCCACTCTGCAACCCCACGGACTGTAACCCACCACGCTCCTCTGTCCTTGGGCTTTTCGGGACAAGAATACGGGAGGGGGGTATGCCCTCCTCCAAGGGATCTTCCCGACCCAGGGATGGTACCCGAGTCTCCTGTTTTGCAGACGGATTTTTTTTTTTTTACCACTGAGCCACCTGGGAAGCCCATTCAAGTTTACATCCGGTGATTAAGAGGTTTTCCAGAGTAAGGCTCTGTGGGTTACAGATGAGGGGAAAGTAGGTCCCAGATTGAGTCGTTTATTCCGAGTGCCTCAGGGCCTAAGTTAGTGGTGGATTTAGTCCTTCCGATCCAGAGGAGCCCCCCACCCCCCCAGCTGGTAGCTGACAGGCTAGTGGCAACTGGGCGTGGCAGAGCGGGCCTTCCAGCCGCGAACATGCTGGTAAGGCGGACGCCAGGGAAGGCGGAGGAGACCCTGGATCCCTAAAGGGAACGAAGGAAGCAGGGTTGGTTTATTTAACGAAATGCAGTTTTCTCGAGATCCTTCTCTTTATTCCGGAAAACTAAAGTTTAAAAATATTTATCGGTCCCTCCCACTCCACCTTGGCTTTCCCCGCGCAAAATGTATACCCAAACTAACATTAGAGGTGTTAAAACAGAAGGTCAAGTGCATACACAGTTGAGGTCACCCGGCGATGACTGAGCGTCTTACTCCAAAGCCTCGAAGTTTCCAACGCATTTCCTTTGTTAGCTCACTGGCTGGATTCCACCCGCCATCCCCCAAGTACCCCGCCCGAGCCAGGCGCGAGGGTCGGCCTCGCCCGACGGAAGCCCGGCCGGTGGGCCCCGCGGCGCGTGCGGCCCAGGCGAGGGCGGGCAGCCGGCTCCCCCCACGCCCGGCGGGACCCCCGCGCCCGCCCGGGGCTGGTGGGCACCGAAGGCCGCGGGAGTGCGGTCCTTCGGGCTGCAGGGGGCGCTGCTCGCGGCCTCTGGCCCGGCCGCGAGCGCAGCTCTTGTTTAAAGGGTCGGCGGGGCACGTGGCTCGGACGCAGCTCGCGGCCGCCCCGGCAGGAGCTCCGAGGCTGGGCGGCTCCGCTCCGCCTCCGCCGCCGCGCCGCGCCGGCTCCCGGGAGGAGAGCCGCGGAGCGAGGGACGCGGGCAGCCATGGCCGAAGCGGCACCCGCCCCGGTAAGCGCCCCGTGCGCGGACGCCCAGCCGCGCCGGGCCGCCGCGTGGACCCGCGAGGGTCTCGGTCGGGCGGCGCCCCGAGCGGCCCGCGGCGCGGCCTCCTCTCCGCCGCCTCCGCCCCGCGCCCGCGTGTCCGGCCCGCTCGGGCCGCCCGGCTGCCCTCGTCCCGGCCGGGCTTTGGGCGGCCCAAACGCCAGGCCGTGCGCGGCGGGTGGGCGGCCCCGACGTCGGGGGAGCGGCCGGATTTTGTGGTCACACTTAAGATGACAAGCCCTCGTCTTGGAACCGAGTGGCGGTCTCCTCCCGTCCATTGTCTCACTGGAGGCCTGGAGGCCCGGCGGCCGGGAGACAGGCCGGGGGGTGGGGCGGGGTGGAGGGGTGGACAGGCACCCCGGCCCCATCGGTTCTGACGACCGAGGTCTGAGGCTGGGGAGGGGGAGGGGGGCGGGACGCGCCCAAAGTTGCACACCGAGTCTAGGCCAGAGCCTGACGCCCACCCGGGGCTCCGGAGTTGGGTCCCCTTTCGGGTGCACACGTGCGCTGACGGCAAAGAGAAGGTGTTGAGTGCTGTTTGCTGCAGGGATTGTAGGCGGGTGTTTTTGTTTTTTTGTTGTGGCTCATGAAAAATTAGCAGATACTGGAATGTTGGCTGATAATATACAGTGCGTCCAGTTTGGAGAAAATAACCTTTTGGCCTTTTTTTTTTTTTTTTGGACATAGTAGAAAAACATTTGTGAAGAGCTCAATCCACCGTGCACGCGTGCTGAGTCTCTCAGTCGTGTCGGACTCTTTGTGACCCCGTGGACTGTAGCCCACCAGGCTCCTCTGTCCATGGGGTTCTCCAGGCAAGAATACTGGAGTGGGTTGCCATTTCCTTCTCCAGCGGTTCTTCCTGATGCAGGGATTGCGCCGGCCTTTCTTGGGTCTCCTGCGTTGGCAGGCGAGTTCTTTACCACTGCGACATCAACCCGTATTTACCATTATTAATACATCTTAACAAGGTTTTTGAAGCCTTGATTCTTCTAGATGCTGATTATTTTGGATACTTTTTAAGGAGGAACTTTTCTTTCCTTAAGGAGGACTTCCCTGGTGGCTCAGATGATAAAGCATCTGCCCACAATGCGGGAGACCTGGGTTCAACCTCTGAGTCAGGAAGATCTCTTGGAGAAGGAAATGGCAACCCACTCCAGTATTCTTGTCTGGAGAATCCCATGGACAGAGGAGCCTGGTAGGCTACAGTCCGTGGCCTCACAAAGAGTCAGACGTGACTTCACTTTTACTTTCTCTTTCTTTCCTCTTTGGTGAGTTTAGTGTGTATGTGTTTTTAAGGGTTCTCTGAGTGCAAAGGTGAAAAAGAGGATGGGCTTGTCTTGGGACTTACAGCCCTGCTCCCTGGGGGAATCCCCCAGCAAGGCCTTTCCCTGGGGCTACAGGTGTCGTCTTCAGCCCCCACTTAGCCCAGGACCGCTTTCTCAGCACTTTCCTGGCCCTTCTCATCTGCCTCTCTCCTGCTCTCTTGCAGCAACCTGAGATCCCCAAAACATTCACCCAACAGGATAGCCTTGCCCTCAACCTTCATTAGCCCCTGGTATCACACTGTTAATTTGACTGTCTATATACATAACTTTTCTCCAGCACAAGGAGGAACTGCATAATTTTTTTCTGCATCCCCATTGTACTGTTGACAGGTGTTTAGTCATTGTTATTGAATGACTGTGTTTAATCGTTTAGTCATTCACTCATCCACTCAGTAGGCATTTACTGAGCATCTGCTATGAATGAGGCACTCTTTTAGAAGCTGGGAATACAACGGTGAGTAATATACACCTTCATGGAGCTGATGTCCTCATGGGTCTTATGTTCTCATGGGAAACAACACAAGCCATAACGCGGCATGAAGGAAGGGCCAGCAGGGGGCCTAGTTTAGATACGTGTTCGTGTTCGTGAAGGGCTCTGTGAGGCAGTGTTTAAGCTGGAGTCTTACAGGAGAGGGAGCCAGGCGTAAAGAGGGATGAGGGAAGCGCTCAGGCAAAGGAAGAGGAGAGAGCCAGGTACATCACAAGAATCCCAGGAGGCTAGGGGAGCTGGCCTGTAGTTAGTACCCAGGAGGATATAAAGTCAAGGAGGTAGGCTGGGATATGATAAGACGTTTCGATTTTATTCTGGGTACACCGGGACGCTATCAGTCAGGGGACTAAAATGCTCTAGTCTATATTTAAAAGATTACTGGTCAGCCTGTGGAAAATTGATTGTGGGGGAAGAAGGGTGAACTGGGGAAACCAGCTGGGCAGAGTAGCAACGGTTTTGGGCAAAGGTGACTGGGGCTTGGACAGTTGTGGCAGAGCAGGAGAGAAAAAGGTGGACTTGAGACAGTTTTAGAAGATGCACAGATAGGGCTTGATGGTGATCTGACCATGGCGATGAGTACAGTGAAGGGGCGAAGTGGTCCCTCTGTCCAGCAAGGCTTTTAGCGAGACGAACTGGGCTGAGGCCTGGTCATCAGGCCCTGAGGTCAGCCGAGATACTTCAGAAGCTCTTTTCCAAGACATTGAGTTCACTTCAGTTGCTCAGTCGTGTCCGACTCTTTGTGACCCCATGGACTGCAGCACATCAGGCTTCCCTGTCCATCACCAACTCCCGGAGCCTACTCAAACTCATGTCCATTGAGTTGGTGGGTAGTCGTTCCCTTCTTCAGGGGATCTTCCCAACCCAGGGATCAAACTCAAGTCTCCCGCACTGTGGGTAGATTCTTTACCAGCAGAGCCACAAGGGAAGCCCAGGAAGACTGGAGTGGGTTGCCATGCCCTCCTCCAGTGGACCTTCCTGACCCAGGAATCAAACCAGGGTCTCCTGCATTATAGGCAGATTCTTTACCAACTGAACTATCAGGGAAGCCCCCAAGACATTGAAGGACAATGTAATGAACAGTGTGGAGCAGAAAGGCCACGTGAACGACCTACTGCACCCCTGAGTTGGACCCACCGTCAGCTCAACATCCTCCTCATTGTCAGCAACACAGGGCTCACGTTTATTGAGTGTTTGCCACATTGGACATCGTCATGCTAAGTGTTTAACTACGACAGTATTATTAATTCTCACAATCCCATCATGTAGGTATTATTACTCCATTTTACACGTGGGGTTGGAGTTGAAATGCATAACAAACTTTGCAGAGCTCAGCCAGCTTGTGAGTAGTACCACTGCCACCGAGCTTCAGAGTGTCAGAGGAGGAGACCAAGACCAGGAAGGGAAGTCACCTGTGCGAGGTGACAGGTGCTTTTCCTCCTGATTCCCACTTGCTAACACCCTGGTCCAGCCTGTCCTTGAGGATGGATATCCCCCCTGCTCCTCCCTCTCCTCCGCTTCCTGCTGGGTCCTCAGGATCCCAGGTGGGACTTCACCTGGGAAGGTGCCATTCTGAGGTTACTCTTTGAGATGGACATCTCACTGGATGATTGTGATCATATCTCCCCTTGCTCTTGCTGGACAGGCTCCAGAGAGGGACAAACCAACAGGGGATGAAAGGCCCTCAACTCCTTCTCCATCACCCCAGCCAGCCGCTGAGAAGAATTCCTACCTCTACTCCACGGAGATCACTCTATGGACGGTGGTGGCCGCCATCCAGGCCTTGGAAAAGAAGGTGGATTCCTGCCTGACCCGCCTGCTAACTCTGGAGGGGCGGACAGGGACGGCCGAGAAGAAGCTGGCCGACTGCGAGAAGACGGCCGTGGAGTTCGGGAACCAGCTGGAGGGCAAGTGGGCCGTGCTGGGGACCCTGCTGCAGGAGTACGGGCTGCTGCAGAGGCGGCTGGAGAACATGGAGAACCTGCTGAGGAACAGGAACTTCTGGATCCTGCGGCTGCCCCCGGGCAGCAAAGGCGAGGCCCCCAGGGTAAGCCCTGGGCACTGGGGGTGGGACAGCCCGTGGCCCCTGCCCGTCAGCATGCGGGCGAGCCTGCGTGACCCTGTGGTTCCAGGTGCCCGTGACCTTTGATGACGTGGCCGTGTATTTCTCTGAGCCGGAGTGGGGCAAGCTGGATGAGTGGCAGAAGGAGCTGTACAAGCACGTGATGAGGGGCAACTACGAGACGCTGGTCTCCCTGGGTAAGGCTGTCTAGATGATGCTCTGGGCCCCTGCCCACCGATGGGCCGCCTGCAGGCTGTGTCTCAGCTTTGGCTTCTGTTCCTCCAGGTGTCGCCGCGTCTCTGGGCACCTGGGTGGCGGGTATCCAGTCTTGACCCAGCTCTCTCTCTACTCTGCGTGCAGATTATGCCATCTCCAAACCGGACATCCTCACCCGGATAGAGAGGGGAGAGGAACCTTGTCCTGAAGGCCCATGGGGCCGGGAGGAAGGAAGCGAGAGGGAGGAAGCGTGCCCCAGGAGGCCAGATGCAGGTGAGTAGGGCGTGGCCGGGGCTGGGGACAGTCCATGCGTGTCCCCGCCCTCCTGCACTTCCCACACTTGGAGACCAGGAAGGAGCGCAGGGCCCTTATGTCAGGGTAGGCCACGCTTTGGCTGCCTTCACCCCTTTTACCTACCCCCTACCCCTCACCTCTGGCACCCCCCAATCTATTCCCTGTTTCTGGGACCTCGTTTTTGTTTGTTGTTTAAAGATTTACTTATTAAGTTTTGGCTTCGCTGGGTCTTTGCTCCTGTATGCGGGCTTTCTCTAGTTGCAGCGAGAGGGGGCTGCTCCCTAGTTTCGGCCGTGGGCTCCTCAATGTGGTTTCTCTTAGCGCGGAGCACGGGCTCTAGGGTGCACGGGTGCAGCAGTCGGGGCAAGTGGGCTCGGCAGTCGTAGCTCACAGACTCTGGAGAGTGCTTTCTCAGTAGTTGTGATGCAGGGGCTTCGTTGCTCTGTGGCATGTGGGATCTTTCTGGACCAGGGATCCTTCCCAAATGTCTTTGTGTCTCCTGCATTGGCAGGCAGATTCTTGACCACTGGACCACCAGGGGAGCCCCTCTTTGTTTGTTTTTGTGTTTTTTCTCCTGCTGCTACACATTTATTAAAAAGGTCAAAAATTTTAAAAGACTAAACATACTGGCAAGGATATGGAAGAATTGGAAGTCCCAAACTCTTCTGGTAGGAATACAAAAGGAAACAGCCATTTTAGATCACGGTATGTGCTGATGTGCTTGGTCCTGGCTGACTCTCTGCGATCCCATGGACTGTAGCTTGCCAAGCTCCTCTGTCCATGGAATTTTCCAGGCAGGAATACTGGAATGGGTTACCATTTCCTACTCCATCTTTGTTTGTTTTTAATAGATTCCATGTATGAGTGAGATCACTTTCTCTGTCTGACTTATTTCACTTAGCAAAATACCCTAAAGTTTGTTGCAAATGACAGGATTTCATTCTTTTTTATGGCTGAATAATATTCCATTATATTTATATATGTATATATATATACATACATACACACACACATAGATACACGCCACATTTTCTTTATCCATTCATCTATCAGTACCCTCAAGTTATTTTCATATTTTAGCTATTGTAAATAATGCCGCAGTGTGCAGTGAACGTTGGTGTGCAGATATCATTTTGAGTTAGTTTTTGTTTTCTTTGGAAAAATACCTACATCGCTGGATCCTATGGTAGTTCTATTTTTAATTTTTTGAGGAATCCCTATACTGTTATCCCTTGTTGCTGAGACATTTTACATTCCCTCCAACAGAGCACAAAGTTTTCCTTTTCTCCACATCCTTGTCGTTTCTTGTCTTTTTGAAAATAGCTATTCTGACATGTAAGGTGATGTCTCATTGTGGTTTTGATTTGCATTTCCCTGATGGCTAGTGATGTTTAGCATCTTTTCATGTGCCTACTGCCCATCTGTACATCCTCTTTGGGAAATGTCTATTCAGATACTCAGATCTTCAAATGTTAATTGAAATTTTTTTTTGCTATTGAGTTGTGTGAGTTCCTTTTGTATTTTGGATCTTAACCCCTTATCAGGTGAATGATTTGCAAATATTTTCTTTCATTCAGTAGGTTGCATTTTCATTTTGTTGATGGTTCCCTTTCTGTGTAGAAGCTTTTTAGTTTGATGTATTTCCCCTTGTTTATATTTAGTTTGATGTCCCTTTTTTTATGTTGAATCCCCCAAAAAAATCTTTGCCAAAACTGAAGTCAAGGAGCTTACCGCCTGTGTTTTCTACTAGGAGTCTTATAGTTTCAGGTCTCACTCAGTTGCCTTTCTTTTTGTGATTGTCAGCTTTATCCTTCTATTATAAAATTCCCCATCAACTTTTCACCTGATGAGTTTAATGGCCATTGAGAACTTGCCTGGATTCACTACTGAATGAGGGGCTGTAAAATGGTGAAACTTGGTCATTACTTTGGCACCTCATAGGGCTTCCCTATTTAGTTGCCCTGGCCTGCTGCAGTCCGTGGGGTCGCAAAGAGTCAGAGACGAGTGAGTGACTGAACTGAACTGAGGGCTTCCCAGGTGGTGCAATGGTAAAGGCTCCACCTGCCAATGCAGAAGGTGCAAGAGACGCAAGTTCAATCCCTGCATCAGGAAGATACCCTGAAGGAGGAAATGGCAACCCACTTCAGCATTCTTGCCTGGAAAATTCCATGGACAGAGGAGCCGAGTAGACTACATTCCAGGGGGGTCACAGAGAGTCAGACATGACTGAGCATGTGGGTATCGGCACCTAGTAGCTGAAATTCTTTTATAAAGAAAATTTCCCTAACCAGCTCTTTTAATCACCTTGAAATATAGTCTGTACAGAAAAGGCAGATTAGCTGCTTAAACATTTCTTGTCATCAGTGTTCGGAATGAAGAGTTGCTTCCTTAGAAGTCTCCAAAGGTGACCAATACTTGGGCTTTTCTTTCTTCCTTTTTTTATTATTATAACTTTGTAGGTGAATATTTTATACATGTAGTCTTTTGAAACCATTATTTTCATGCTTACATTGTCCCGTTCTTGGCTCTTGGGAACCCCTTCAAGTTGACCTGTAGGTCATTTTGATGTAACTTCAATGGCATTCAGACACACAAGATGTATCGTTTACATTCCCATCAGTGTTGTGAAAGAGGGCCTCTTTCCCCACAGCCTTGCCACTAGGGAATGTGGTCAGACTTGTAGGATTTTAGTCTGCGTGATAGGTAAGGAATATTGCAGTGTAGTTTTAAAAAATAGATTTAAAAAAAAATAATTCACAGACTATACAGTTCACCCATTTAAAGCATACAGTCCAGTAAAAGTGAAAGGGAAAGTCACGTCTGACTCGAGTTCTCCAGGCCAGAATACTGGAGTGGGTAGCCTTTTCCTTCTCCAAGGGATCTTCCCAACCGAGGGATGGAACCCAGGTCTCCAGCATTGCAGGTGGACTCTTTACCATCTGAGCCACTAGGGAAGCCCAAGAATACTAGCCTGGGTAGCCTATCTCTTCTCCAGTGGATCTTCCTGACACAGGATTCGAACTGGGGTCTCCTGCATCGCAGGTGGATTCTCTACTAACTGAGCTAGGAGGGAAGCCCCCTTTCACTTTCACTTTTTCAGTGGTCTCTAGACTATTCTTAGATAAGTGCAGCCACAGTCAATTTATACATTTATAAATGTCTAGTCAATTATAAATGTCACAGTCAATTATAACATTTTTGTCACCTCAGAAACAAGCCCTGTATCTTTTAGCTATCACCTGAACCCCTTCCAAGCCCCGTAGTCCTAGCAACAACAAATCTGCTTTCTGATTCTATAGATTTGCTGATTCTAAACATTTCCTATAAGTAGAATCATATAATACATGATCTTCCACGTCCGTCTTCTTTCATTTATAATGTTTTCAGGGTTCATCTGTATTGTACTGTGTATCAGCACTTTATTTTTTTTCTTTAATCAAATACGTGTAACATAAGATTGACCATATTGACTGAAAGTGTACAGTTCAGTGATACTAAATACATTCACGTGCTGTGCAGCCATCATCAACGTTCATCTCTTACTCCTTTCATCTCGTCAGACTGGAATTCTGCTCCATCAAACAATAACTCTCGCCCTTTCTCAGCCCCTGGCAACCACAGTTCTCCTTCTGTCCCTTTGAATTTGAGTTCTCTAAGTGCGTACTTCATGTAAGTGGAATCATAGAGTCTTTGTCTTTGTGTGACTGGCTTATTTCACTTAGCATAACATCATCAAGGTTTATCTATGTCATAGCATACTGTTTGAATTTCTGCCTTATTAAGACTTTTTTTATATTGAGGTAGTTGCCTCCTATTCTTAATTTTTTGAGTGATTTTTTTTTTCATAAAAAGGTATTGAATTTTGTCAGATGCTTTTTCTGCAGTAATTGAGATAATCATGTGTTTTTTTTTTATCTCCCCATCATTCTCAATGGGGTGTATTCCATTGACCTAGTTTCGCGTGTTGAACCATCCTTGCATTCCAGGACTAACTTTCCACCTGGTTATGCTAATCTTTTTACCGTGCTATCCAGTTCAGGTTGCTGGCATCTTGTTCAGGGTTTTTGCATCAATGTTCATAAAGAATATTGGTCTGTAATTTTCTTGTAGTGTCTGTCTGGCTATGATATGGGTATAGTTTTATTTGTTTATGGGCCATTTTATTTTATTTATTTATTTATTTTCCATCTCAGGTGTACATGAGTTCACAATCTATGGGCCATTTTAATTTTTCATTCTGTGAAATATTCGTGTCTCTTCCACTCAGAAACTTTTTTTAAAAATGCATACCTCCTAGGCCCACCCAGAACTAACTGAGGGGAATCTTGGGGGTGCTCCCCAAGGGATCTTTATACACCAGCCTGCTGGAGGACTTGGGATTGGGAACTGCTGTTAAACTGTCCCGAGCCAGGACTCCCTAACAGAAGCCAGATCTTTGGTCCTGTGTGTCATGGTACTATTGGATAACTTAACATACTACATGTACCATTTCTTTTTCTCTTTAGTCTGGAATCTAGTTCCTAGACGATCAGTGAGGTTCACTTCATTGTCGTACCCTATGGCCAGGTGACTGCAGTCAGCCGCTCCCCAGCGTCCTGGGAGACCTCTGTGTCATCCTGAGTGTCACTGATTTGCATTCCCCAGGCCTTCCTCCGTACCCAGAGCAGATCCCCAGCCCGGTCAGCCCTGCCCAGGAGGAGCCAAAAGAAGCTCAGGCCCTGGAGCACCAGCGAGACTGGGAAACAAGGGTGACCTCGCCGGAACCAGGCACTGGTGAGTGAGGGCCGCTGGGCAGCTGTGTGAACAGGGCCCGACAAGCGGAACTGAGAAGGGGCGCTGCAGCTCAAGGCGGGAGAGACGGCTCAGGGCGGGCCAGGCTGCTCTGCGGCGGACAGCCTTCCCAGGAAACGGGCCCCAAGACGGGTCTCAGAGGTGGATTTTGCTGGGAACATAGGGTATTTTTGGCAGGAGAACACAGTCTGAGCAAAGGTGTGAGTTCCTCAGGTATGTTGGGGGCCAGATACACCAGTTTGGCTAGAGTGAAGAAGGGCACAGGAGGGGGGCACGGGGCCTCTTCAGGGAGTGAGGACCATCAGGTCAGCGGAGCAGCACGGCTTATGTGTCTGGCACGGTGCCAGCATGGGCGGCCCTCAGTGAGTGTCCTCCTTCGGAAGGTCTCTGAGGGCTCTGTGGCTCCAGTCACCCCTGCCAGTGTTCTGTGCTTTTGTTTAAAGGAACATTCTTGCCCATCCTGACACAAAAATGGCTTATAATCCAGAGAGCACCTAGCAGATAACTCAGAGCCTCGTTTTCTGCCTCCAGACTGCTCTTTTGCTAACTTGGTGATCTCCCTCCTTGCCAGCCTGACCATTCAGTCTCTGGGGCGCTGTCTGTCTGTTTACTTCTGTGCTTCTTCCCCACTGGCTATGGGCCCCTCTGAATATGAGTGACACCCCCTCTCCCCCTGCCATTCCCTGTGTCCGTCCTTCCCAGCCAGTGTATCAGAGGACTAGACCTTCTTATTGTCCCTGCTCTGGCGCTGGGCCCTGGGGCCTCCCCAAACCTTCTGTCCTTTTGAAGCCCATCAGGGTGACCTCCCAAAGCTTAGGGGCCAGTTAGCACCACCTGCATTGGGAGTTGGGGGTATGGCCTTTGCCGCACTTCTCTCACCTCTGAGGCAGAGGTTTGGGGGCTGGAGGTGGGGAGCCACTACCCTTGGGACAGAACATGGCACTTCCTCCTCCTAGGCCCAGAAGCTGGAGCACGTCCTGGGCCTGCTGGGGGATGGCTGTGTCTCTTCTGGGGCTGGAGGCCGGGAAAGGCCTTCACGGGACTCTCTCTCACAGGGCCCCCAGCCGGCGTCAGCATTTTGTCTTCAGTTAAACGGGAGGAAGACTCTTCAGATGGGGAGTCACCAACCTGCCCTCCCAGGGACATCCTGCCCAGCTTGGGGCCAGGTGAGTGAAGGGAGGAGGCCCCATGGCCTCAGCGGAGCCTTGGGAGACCTCGGGGGCCCCCTGGGAGTCGGGGCAGGCTTGCATGATGGACCTGGGGAAGGCTTTCCTCTGGAGAGTGCCTCCCTCACCCCCAACTGTTACTTCCTGGGGCCCTGAGGACCCCAGTCACCTGTGGTCTGGTTTTTCCCCGTCGCCGTCTGCTCTGGCTGGGAAGGTGCTGCTTGCAGACAAGCCAGGAGCTGCCAGGGGGTGGTCAGGTGGCAGAGGCCGCCTCATGGCCGCCTTGTGACACAGCCCAGCTGGACCGCCTCGCACGTCTTACAGTTTGAGTATGGAGGCCTGTAATTGAAATTAGTTCTTCCTGCTGAGAGTCTGTGCATATTCTGTGAACTGGCCTTACACCCTGATAAGCAGGAAAAAGTAAAGCAGTTATTGCCTATTCTAGCCCAATAGAAAGGGATCCAGCCTGCCCCCATTCCACCTGGGTTCTGGCTTTGGGGGAGGCACGTGCGTGATCTGGGTGCCCCCTGGGGTTGTGGGTGGCCTCAGATGAAGAGACCTGGCAGCCTTGCCTCTTCAGAGAAGAGGGCCTGAGACTCCCACTGGTTCCTAAGCCCGAGGATACTGTGGCAGCCTATTCAGTGCAACAAGGTTCTTCAAAGTTTAGATGATTCTTAGACTCTTAATGATTCTGTAGCTGGAGGACTAAGTTAAAAACAGTGGGTCGTTTCTAACGTAGAAATGAAGTTCTGCTATGAGTTATCTGTGAGGACTCCTAGGTGAGCCGTGAGCAGAGAACCCACAGTCTTGCTGTCGGGTGCTGCCCTGGGGGCTCACCAGTTAACAGCTCACATCCTCAGTGGCCTCCCAGCTCGTGGTTTAAGCTCAGGCTTCAGCAACAATGGAATCACTCCTGTCCTGAACCTTGGAAGTTTCCCTTTGAGGGTGGAGGTATTTGTTCTCATAGGCAGGGGGGCCAGGTTCGCTGTCACTGGGGAGCTGACTCTGTGGTCTGGCAGCTAAGGCTGGCGGATGCTGGTCTGGGGGTGGAGGGCGGTCAGAGGAAGAGTGTGGTTGGGGGATGGCTCCAGGAAGCCAGAGGAGCAGCAGCTGGAGGATGTGGGAGAACACAGGGCTCTAGGCAGCACTGAGGCTAGCGCCTGCCTCCCCAGCCATGGCGACGCCTGCCTCCCCAGCCATGGCGACCCCTGCGAGCTGGGGCTGAGACCACCTGTGGCTGCCTCAGTCCCGCCTCAGAGTCGAGGGGACCCATCCTGAGGCCCAGCCTGGAAGCCGGGCCTCCTGCTTACTTTCTGTCACCTGAGAGCGCGCTGTGGGACGCTTGCTGTGGACTTGTCATGTGGCCCAGTAGCTCTGAGCTGGCAGAATCACCCACCAGCTCCAGGCATGAAGCCTCTTACAGTCTAGGGGCCTAAAGTCATCAGAACTTTGGAGGATCCCATGAGGCCAGCGTGTCTCAGGGTTGAGGATATGGGCCTGTCTTGGTCTCCTCTTCATTTTCCATCCGTGTCCCCTGATCTGAGCCCTGGCCCCGGCTTCTGGTTTTGCAGCGTGGGTTTCCCTACCCCAGGCATGAGAACTCTGGAGCAGGGGCTCAGGGAAGGCGATGTGGGCCGGGCTAGTGTGTTCCGATCCCAGTTTGGGTGTGGGCGGGACCTGCTGGGGGGCGGGGTGTGGCCTGCCCTGAGATCAACGCAGACTCCATTTGCCAGGGACTGATGCTGTGGTCATCAAGACGGAAGCACCATCCGAGGACGAGGACGAGGACGAGATGACGCCGGAGCCACCCTTCCCCGGGGTGTCCCCGAGCCGGGCCGCGTGTGGAATCCCCAAAGGGCCCAGGAGCAGGACCCGGGGTTCTGGCCGGCTTCACGCCGGGGGCGTCCCCCGGGCGCGGGCGGGGGACCCCCGGCCCACAGGGGCCGGGGCCCAGCCGCCCCGCGTCCTCCCGCGTCGGCAGGAGCGGGCCTTCCCCTGCCCTGACTGCGGCCAGAGCTTCCGCCTGAAGATCAACCTGACCATTCACCAGCGGAGCCACGTGGAGGAGGAGCACCGGGAGGCCCGGGGCAGCTCACCCACCGGGTGGGGGAACGCGCACTCGGCACTGGAGCCAGGGGAGGTGGTGGTGCCCGGCCCGGTCATCCGCTGGCTCCCCGAGGAGCGCGAGGGCCGCCGGCCCTTCGTGGGGCGGAGGCCGGCGACAGCCAAGGTGTACCACTGCAGCGAGTGCCTGCGCTTCTTCCAGCAGCGGAAGAGCCTGCTGCTGCACCAGCGCCTGCACACGGGCAACAGCCAGGGCTGGCCCGCCTGCCCCTACTGCGGCAAGGCCTTCCGCCGGCCCTCCGACCTCTTCCGGCACCAGCGCATCCACACGGGCGAACGGCCCTACCGGTGTCCTCAGTGCGGCCGGGCCTTCAACCGCAACCACCACCTGGCGATGCACATGCAGACGCACGCCCGGGGCCAGGGGGGCCCGTCCTGCCCCGGGCCCCCCGCCCTCCTGGGGAGCCGGCCCCGGCCCCGGCCCGGCCGCTCGGAGGAGGGCTGACCAGCAGGAGCCTGCGGGGTCATCCCGGGCAGGACCTTCTCTTCCCCACCCCTACGGAGCTTTTCCACTCGTGCCTGACGCTGGTTCCTTCTGGGATTCCCCCCCACACACCTTTATTCAAATGGGAAACAGTGGCCTTTACGGTGACAGAGTGTATAGGGGTGACCAGATGCCTCAGTTCCTTGTCACTTTTTGCTGCCTTTGCTACATTCCTGACATATAACGGCTCCATTCAGGCTTAGGGGAGTCCACACTTTGGTGGGGGCCTTTGACTAGTAGCATGAAGGGACACGAGAGCCAGGGTGATAGGGACATTGAGGGCCTGGGGTTTCTCTGTCAAGAGAAACAGCAGAGTGGACAGGACACCTGAATAGGTGCTGGAAATTTGAATTTGTTACTATTATTTTGAAACTTCTTTTTTAATAGTTTTTCTAAGTGCTTTTGTAAGTATTGTGTGTGGTTGTAAAGGGGACCAAGATCTCCTGAGGGACAGGAATTAGCCTGCCGCCTCCTTGTGTGGGGATGGCAGAGGCACTGTCCAGACCAGCTGGGGATGCCTGCTGATGGTGGTGCCTCGGCTGCTGCCCTGAAAACCAAGTGTCTTCCTAGATGTGTGTGCTTGGCCCAGAGTGATTCCCAGTATTTCCCGTTCTTTCCTCAGTGGGTGTTCGCATCCGTGATTAACTCTGGTAATCAGCTGAGACTGGGGGGAACTAAGCCTGGAGTGGATGACATTCCCCCAGGGTTGCAGTGGTCATGGGTGTGCGTGCTCCATGGACCCCACCTGATACCTGGGGGGGGGGTGTGGGGTCAGGTGCACCATGGGCCCAGGAAGTCCTTCCCCTAGGGAAAGGTCCTACTCAGAGTGAGGCTGGTGACCCAGCGTGGACTGTGGGTTTGCCAGGCCTGACTTGTCTCGTTAAAGGATGGAGTGTCTTCGAGAACTCGGGGCTCATGGCAGAGTTAGGCCAAGAGATCTAGGTGAATCTTTTAGCCACCACCAGCCTCACGTTCCTTATTGGTCGAAGGTGACCCACGTGCATCCTCCACCTTAGATTAGTCACGGTCATAATAGATTTGGAGTCAACAGCACCATAGGAAGCCTAGTTTTGACCTTCCTTTCACCTTCAGGGCCCCCTTCATCTCCAGCCCTTTTTCCACTCAGAATCACTCAAGAAAGACCTTTATTTTCTGGAGTGAGTGGAAGGTCCTTCGGGTACAGAGTGAGATGAGACTTTCCCTTTGGGCTATATCCCGCAGGTGCCCTCAGTACTTCAGTGGAACAAAACTCTTAAAAGCAAAGAGGTTCACACAGGTGGTTTGAACAATAGCATCGGGCCTCAAGGAGATGTCCTGATGGCAGCTAGCTTCTTGTGCCTCTTAAATCACACCACTTTGGGTGCTTCCTAGAGAAGAGCCCTTGGTTTGGCTGATTTTGAAGCTGCAGTCATGGGTCCTCAGCTGTTCTGATTGTTGTCTTATTTGTCTGGCAGTGTGGAGTGTCCAGTGGTCAAGCCTGCTTCCAGGTGCCTGGGTCCCTAGCTGTGCCACTTCCTGTTGCCCCCCTCTGACCTTCCCTACCTCCTAAAGTCCTGAGCAGAGTTGGGAGCAGATGGAAACACTGCCTTCATTTCTGGGACAGAGTATACACGTCAGTGACAGCTCAGCCAGGCCTGCCATAGATTCTTTGTCTGCTATTGCATCCTCCAGCCCTTGCCAGAGGCTCCGCAGTCCGGACTGGGCTGTCAGCAACTGTGCAGACAGGGTATGGTGCTAGTGTAGCTGAGAGCTTAACCCTCAGCTGCAGAATTAGTCTCAGGTGTTTCCTTGGGGATGCTTCAGGGCTCAGAACTTCTAGGCCTCTCTAATGCTTAATGCCCTATGTAAATACAGAGACTCAGACCGAAGGAGTGATCGCTATGCACTGGTGCTCCCCCTTCTTCCAAAGTACTCAGTGTGCCAGGCTCCAGGCTAGGCCCTGCGAGTTGCATGGCACTCAATAGGACCTTTCTTTACACTAAAATGAATCAATGGAGACTGCGTGACCCGGAAGGATGGAACCTGGTTTGACCCCAGACTCTCGTAAAGCAGAAGTTGGGGTTCTGGTGTTTAAGGCCCTTAAGAACTGTGACCGTGGCAGAACCTTGGCTGCATCATTGCTCAGTAAATATGCTGGACTCAAATGAGTGCACGTCATCTGGTTCCTGCTCTCTGGGAGTCAGCGGTGATGTGGAAAGTCTCCGCCCCCCCCCCCC
>SJYA01000571.1:410046-426563 GCA_006410615.1 Neotragus moschatus | reverse complement strand
CCCCCCCCCCCCCCCGCCATCAGGGCGCCCTGAGGGCCAGCTGAGCCGTGGGCACAGTCTCCCTCAGCGATGATGGCCAGGCATGGTCTGGGGACCCGGCCCTGAGGGAGCCAACTGAGACCAGCCTGTTCAGCCAGGACCTCGGACCTGAAAGGGTGAAAGCTGCGTCTGGGGACCGGGCCCTTTCTTGTCAGAACAGAGGATAACATTTGTTAGAGATGTACAGAAATATGTTGACCTGAGTGTGACCTGACCTCGGAGCACAAAGGATCTGACACCAAGACGTTTGTAACAACTCACCCAGCCACTCCCTCCCCTTTGCTAGAAAAGGGCTTTGCTGAGGGCTTTCGGGGAGTTGGGGCTTTTTAAGGCATGAGCCGCTTGTCTCCTTGTGGGACCCTCAATAAAACCTTTCTCTGTTCCAAACTCCAACATCTTGGTATTGTTTGGCTTCACTGAGTCGGACACATCAACTTGTGTTTCGGTAACAATTTTTCTGTTTCTGAAGGTAGAGGAGTCACCTCCTGCTAGACAGAACTTCAAAGTGGTTTAGATCCATGCCTGGAGGCCAGACTTGTGAGGAGATCAGCTGCTGTTCCCTAACCTGTGAAGGCGGAACCTGCCTCCTCCAGGCTACACCTTACACTGGGCAGAGAGCAGACTCCGAGATGGAGCAGTTGTGCTGTGGGAGAACGTGAGGAGGGACAAGGGTGCAGTGACCGACCACACGGGCCTGCAGAGCGGACCCCACCTCCTCCCTTTCCTTGCTCATAGAGGGTGCCACCACCAACCCTTGCTGCTGACCCTTGTGGAGATGGTGTGGGGAGGCCCTGGAGCCTGGGTCTCAGGATGAGGGCGGGCCTGGCTCCCACCTTTGCCTGCGGAGGGCAGCCTGGAGTCAGGGGTCTGTGTTTCTGGAAAAACAGACAGAGGAGGGTGGGATAAACCGCTTGCAGTCACATGGCAGATTGTTAGGGCAGATCCAGGGAGCAGCGTGCCACTTACCACACAAACGTCACCGTGGCCTGAGATGGTCCTGGGAGCGTGGGGGAGGGCAGACCAGACACCCTGTCCTGGGGTTGAGAAGCGTGTCATACAGCAGAGTCCTGATGGCAAGGAGATTGAGGGCTCTTGGGTGGCCTGCCTCTGAGACCTTCTCCGACCTGTGCCCCCACATCTCTCCGCACCTGCTCTCAAGTCCTCACTCTGAGCTCCAGTTTCTGCTTTCTTCCATCTTCTCCTCGGCTTCAGTCTCCTTGTGAGAAGGCACTGAGTCTTCCTGGAATGTCCCCAGCACTTAACACAGTGCCTGACATATGTGAGTAACAAATACCAAGTGCTTATTAAATGATGGACGAACCAAATAGGAGCTCAGTTTTCTCCATCTTTCAAATAATAGCATTGGATCCAAGGCCCAATGCAGTTTTCAAGGCTTTTTTAAAAAAGAGGAATCTTTTATTCAAATGACACAAGGCAAAGTGGGACCACCTTGGCCGAAGCAGGGGACAGGACTCCTGGAGCCCTGTTCTCTCAAGACATAGAGAATCGTGCCAAGACACCTGTCCATTGCTTTCTACACTCTGACATTTTCTTTGGGGAGAAAAATTTGCCTTTAAGCTGGTCCTTTGAATAGATAAATCACCATGAGCTCAGACCTGGAAAGAAGGTGGTGTACTCAACCAGGGTATTGAGTAGGTCGCATATAAGTCTGATGGTAAAAGTAGCATTTTCCGACTCCTCTGGGGCAGGGTGGCCCCTGTGGTTTCTGACCTGTCTGTGAGTGCTGTTACTGCAGGAACTGGGGTGTCACTTCCTCCACAGCAGGGCGTGGAGTGAGCTGGGCCTGGCACTGCGGTCAGCCTGTAGCCACCAGGGCTGGGTTCCTACAGCAGTTGTGGAAGAACTGGGCTGTTTGGTGGTTCCCATGGAGATGCCAAGCAGGCAAGGCCTGGTTGAGGTGCCCTGGGAGCAGAAGCCCCAACCCCAGCTCAGCTCTGCTGAGCTGTAGAGCCTGGGGGTTTGCTCCTGAGTGGGGGCTCAAGTGAGCACTGGGAGGTGGAGGCATGAGGTCCAAGGGGCACCTGGGGTCCACCGTGGGATCTGGGAGGTCCCTGGGGTTTCAGCAATTACTTTCTTGGATTCCACCCTCTCTGGAAGCTTTTCCAGATTCATCAGGAGATAGCTCTGTTTCCTGCCTGCCCCTCCGCCCCCGAACACCAGAACAGGCCCTGCTCTTGGGCGCTGCTTCCACACCCCCTGGCTCACATCTTGGGCTGACAGTACATGAGCAGATTGCTTTATTTACTCATGTTTCCAGGGGCTGGCTTCTCCTACTGGGACTCTAGGCAAGGTGCAGACTGCATTCTCCTTTAGGAGATCTGGGTTGCAAAGTTCCAGCATGTTCCTTGGGGAATTCAGAGGCAGGTCCACATTGGAGAACCAAGGCTGGAGAACCCTCTGAGCAGACACTAACCAGCCTCTTACCTTTGAAACTGTTTTGTTGTGTTTTTTTTTTTTTTTTTTTTAATTCTACAAATGTGTTTTCACAAGAGTACATTCTCACCAAGCAAATGTGTGCAGATAAAGCTGAAGGGCTCTCTGTGCCGGCCACCCTCCATCCCCCACCCTCTCCCCCAGGCCCCCACTATTTTCCTTCTGGTGTGTAGCCCTTCAGGCTTCTTCCTCAAGCATTTTCATACAGGTAGGTAGTGCAGAAAAACACAGGGTTTAAAAACCACACATACCATACTCTGTGTATCATTCTGCAGCTTGCTGTCTTCACTGAGGAATGCGTCTTAGGGACCTTTTCCTGTTGGCACCTTTTGATCAGCTGCACCCTCAGAGCTCCTGGATTTGGCTGCATGGTAGGAACTTGGTTGTTAGAGTCCTGATCTAAGTGTGGCAGCCAGTAACAGTAAACGACTAGAACTCAATGAATTCAGTAAAGTTGCAGGATATAAAATTGATACACAGAAATCTGATGATATCTATACACTAGCAAAGATGAAAAAGAGAAATTAAGGAAACAATCCTATTTACCTTCACATCAAAAAGAATAAAATACCTAGGAATATACCGACCTAAGAAGACAAAGCACCTATATTCTGAAAACTTTAGGACACTGATAAAGGAAATTGAAGACAATACAAACAGATAGATATAGCATGTTCTTAGATTGGAACAATCAAATTCTTAAAATGCCTGTACTACCCAAGGCAATCTACAGATTCAATGCAATCCCTATCAAATTGCCAATGGCATTTTTCACAGAGCTAGAACAAAATAGTTTAAAATTTGTATGGAAATGCAAAAGACCCTCAATAGCCAAAGCTATCTTGAGAAAGAAAAAGAAACTGGAAGAATCAGACCTCCTGACTTCAGACTATCCTATAAAGCTACAGTAATTAAAACAGCATACTACTGGCACAGAAACAGACATCTAGGTCAGAGGAGCAGGAGAGGAAGCCCAGAAATAGACCCACGCACCTATGGCCAATTAATTTTTGACAGAAGAAGAAAGAAAATACAACAGAGAAAAGACAGTCTCTTTAATAAGTGGTGCTGGAAAAACTGGACAGCTATATCTAAAAGAATGAAACTAGAATGTTCTCTAACACCATATGAAATAAACTCAAAATGGGTTAAGCACCTAAATGTAAGACCAGACACTATAAAACTCCCAGAGAAAAGCACAGGTGGAACACCTGTGACGTAAATTGCAGCATATCTTCTGAATCTGTCTCCCAGAGTAATAGAAATAAAAACAAAAAATAAACAAATGGGACCTAATTAAACTTAAAAGCTTTTTCACAGCAAAGAAATGATAAAAAAAAAAAAAAACACAACCTACAGAAAAGGAGAAAATAGTTACAGATGATGTGACCAATGAAGAATTAATTTCCAAAATATACAAACAGCTCATGCAACTCAGCATCAAAAAAAAAAAAAAGAGGCTAGGGAGGGAGGTGGAGAAGGAGCGCAGGGCCGTCGCTGACTGCAGTTCTAGGCTTGTAGCGGTTACACTTACCCTGCTGCAGGCAGGGGTCGGGCCTGACTAAGCCGAACCGAACCTGCAGGCAAGAGCTCGCAGTAGCCGGGAGGGTTTTTTTATTTAAAAGAAAAAAAAAAAATCAATCAATCAATCAATCAAAAAATGAGCAGATGACCTAAATAGCCCTTTATCCAAATGCTCAACATCGCTAATTATTAGAGAAATGCAGATCAAAATGACCATCAAAAAAGTCTACAAACAATAAATGCTGGAGAGGGCGTGGAGAAAATGGAATCCTCCTATACTGCTGGTTGGGATATAAATTGGTACGGTCACTGTGGAAAAATGGTATGGAGGTTGCTTAAAAAGCTAAAAATAAAATTGTCATATGATCCGTAATCTCAACCCTGAGCACTTATCCTGAGAAAATTATAATTCAAAAAACACACCAATGTTCATTGCAGCACTGTTTACAATAAGCAAGACATGCAAGCAACCTAAATGTCCATTGATGGGTGAGGGCTGTGTGTGTATACATATATCTGAAAAGAATGAAACAATGCCGTTCGTGGCAACACAGATGGACCTAGCAATTATCATACTAAGTGAAGTAACCCAGACAAAGACAAATATCATAATGTCATATGATATTGCTTACACAGGAATCTAAAAAGATGCAAATGAACTTACTTACAAAATATACATAGACCCACAGACACAGGAAGGAAGCTTACTGTTACCAAAGTGGAAAGAGGTGGGGGAGGGGTAAATCAGGAGTTTGGGATTAACATATATACACTCCTATATATAAAATAGATAACCAACAAGGACCTACTGGGTAGCACAGGGAACTATACCCATTAATTTGTAATAAACTGTCAGTCGTGTCCGACTCTGCCATCCTATGGACTGTAGCCCGCCAGACTCCTCTGTCCAAGGGATTCTCCAGGCAAGAATACTGGAGTGGGTTGCCGTGCCCTCCTCTGCCCTCCTCCAGGGGATTTTCCTGACCCAGGGATCAAACCCAGATCTCATAATGTCTCCTACAGTGGCAGGTGGGTTCTTTACCACTGAGGCCATCTGGGAAGCCCATTAGGGAAAGAATCTATAAAAGAAAATATATGTGTCTATATATGTGTAACTGAATCAGATTGTTATACACCTGAAACTAACTCTACATTGTAAGTCAACTACAATTTTTTTAAAAAGTGTGGCAGCCAGGAGCAAGTGGCTGGGCTGGCTGTGTCAAAGTTTCTTCCATGAGCTACAGAAAGGGAAGAGCTGTACGCTGTAGTCCTGGGGGCATAATCTGGCATAGTGTTTCAAGATCTGGGTGGCCGTTAGATATTGGTGGTCTGGAATGGTCTCCACTTATTCATTTATTTAACAACAACAACAAAACAATGTGCCTACCTTGGGCAGGAGAAAGGAGCAGTCATTATTTCCTGCTCTTAAGATGGGCCTTAGAAGTTGGCACAGGGCTTCCCTGGTGGTCCAGTGGTTAAGAACCTGCCTGCCAATGCAGGAGACATGGGTTCAATCCCTGATCCAGGATGACCCCACATGCCCACAGAACAACTTATCTGGGCCTTGTAGAGAGTCTGCTGACTCCAGCAGCAGAAACAATAGACTGCTCTCCTCCTTCAAGCAGTAGACTTGACCGGTGAGCCCAGAGCTGCAGAGTTGGCCCCCTGGGCTGTGTCCTGGCTCCCCTTGACTTCTTTCAGGGGAGTCACCCCCCCACCCCCGTACTGTAGACATGGATTCTGAGTGGGAGCATTCTTACATGACATCACTCCTGAAATGGTTGTATCACTCACGTCCCCTTGGTTGCACTAGAACCCCAGCCAGGCCAATAAGGGTCCGGCTCTAGGATTTTTCAGAATTAACCACTTTTCTCCCTGGCATCCCAAGTGTGGAGATGTACACCTAGAGGTGTTTGATGTGGGAGTCTCAGCTGCTTGGAGAAGTTTGTTTGAGAGATTAAAGCTGATTTGAGAAGGAAGCAAAAAAGCTGAAAGGAGAGTCCTGATAACTTTTGAATTTCTGGAAGTCAGTTTCTTCTCTGATCTAAATTTCTTAAAGATTTGTTTTCCTGTTCATCCTCAGTCCTGTCCGACTCTTTGCGACTCCATGGACTGTAGCCCGCCAGTCCGTGGGATTGTCCAATCTCTCTGTCCATGGGATTCTCCAGGCAAGAGTCCTGGGGTGGGTTGCCATTTCCTCCTCCAGGAGATCTTCCTGATCCAGGGATTGAACCTGAGTCTCCTGTGATCTCCTGCAGTGCAGGCTGACTCTTCACTCACTAAGTGTGTTTAATCAGTTGATATTTAACTCTGCTACTGATTGTCAGCGTTAGCATGATATGATTCTGGACATGAAATATTAGCTAGATAGCTGTGACTGGGGGTATAGCTCAGTGGTAGAGCATTTGACTGCAGATCAAGAGGTCCCTGGTTCAAGTCCGGGTGCCCCCTTGTTTTCTTCACTCACAGAACCCACCTTAGGGCTCATCTTTCAGGAGAGAGTATTTGGGGGAAAAAGATGAGAAACGGGAGATTAACGAAGAGCTAGAGATGGATGCTGGGTAAACAGACTCAACAGATGTCCACTAGAGGGAGTGAACAGATTGAGACTTGAGACAACAAAACCACGTCTGGCCCTGCACGGTCTGGACTGGAGGAGACAAGACAGGAAGGAGAGACGCTAGACTGCTGCCTGATGGCAAGAGGAGCTGACCCAAGCCCTGCTCCCTCTCCTGGGCCCCAGCTTTCTCTTTCCCTTCCCTCTTGCTGTGCACAGGTGTTTGCAAGAAAATCATTTCTCATCAGCCTGCACATCTCAGCTCAGTTCACAAAGGACTCTTGGCTTTGGGGGTAGACTAACCCTGACGGGCTGAAACCATGATGATCACGCTGTCCCTTGGTGGTTATATCTGCAGTGGGCACAGTTCTCTGAACCATGAACCTCCTTAATCAGCCAGGGGTTCTCAGCACCTGGCACAGAGGGGAACATGGTAGGGGCTCAAAGGATGTTTGTTGAGGGACTTCCCTGGTGATCCAGTGGCTAAGACTCCATGCTCCCAATGCAGGGGAAACAGGTTTGATCCTTGGTGGGGGAGTGAAGATCCCACATGGCACAGCCCAAGATAAAAAGAAATATCTGTTGAAGATATGAACTGGCTACAGGCCCCTCCCCACTCTCCCCTTCTCCATGTCTGACCTCCAGAGTCCCTTCAGCATCCTTTCCCTTCTCACTACAGCCTTGCCCCCAGCCTTCCCTGGGTGTAAATCTGGAAAGGAAGTCCTTGCTGAAAAGGCTTAGAGAGAGGGTGTGCACCTGGAGAAGGTTCTGCAGGTCAGCCCCAGGCTCTGGGGAATCCAAGCTGGTAGGAAAACACTGAGCTTGTACAGAGGTACCTGGAATTTTTCACGTGTGGTTCAGCCACCTGGCCCAAGTCCTGTCCTTCGTTCGGCCCTAAACTCAGAGGAGCTCATTTCCCACCTTGAGGAGGTAGGGGCACTTCGCATAGCTGCTCCTGTAGGATTTATTTCCCTGTCTTCCCTTCAACAAATATAAATTAAGATACTTACTATGTACTAGATTCGGAGCTTCCCAGATGGTGCTGGTGGTAAAGAACCTGCCTGCCAATGTAGGAGACACAAGAGATGTAGGTTCGATCCCTGTGTCAGGAAGGTCCCGGAGGAGGGCAAGGCAACCCACTCCAGTATTCTCACCTGGAAAATCCCATGGACAAAGGAGCCTGGTGGGCTACAGTCCACAGGGCCACAAAGAGTCAGACACGACTGAAATGACTTAGCACGCACGCATGATGTACCAGATTCAGGCTCAGGGTTGAGCATCCTTAAGAAAAATGAGGTGGGAGCCCCGTTCTCAAGGGGCTCATGGATCAGTGGTGGGTCCACTGCGGTGCAGAAAGTAGGCACCTGAGATGTGTATCTTGTGCTCATCAGTGAGGCTGCTGCCTTCGAGGTCTTGATTTCAAACAGAGTATTGGACCATCACCGCTGTCTGCTGACCTTGTCACGCCTTCTTTCAAGGCACCATATGGCTTTCAATCACCTGCCTCCCCTCCCCGTGTTCTCTCCTCTTGCCCACATAGCTTGGATCCCGTGACCCAGAGAATCAACAACTCTCTTTCAAATCTCTTACGTATCCGGCCCTCTCTCCCTTTATGAAACCCACCCGGCAAAATCACAGTGCAGGTATTTGCTTATTCCGCGCCCACATCCACGCAGCCGGACATTGCTGGGGACAATCACACAGCCGTCTTGACACACTTCACCTGTGACCAAAATCTCAAGTCAGTATTGGGTGTAGCTAGGGTGGCAGTAGTGGTAAAGAATCCGCCTGCCAATGCAGGAGACACAAGAGAGGCAGCTTCAATCCTTGGGTCGGGAAGATCCCCTGGAGGAGGAAATGGCAACCCATTCTTACCTGGGAAATCCCACAGACAGAGCCTGGTGGGCTACAGTCCATGGGGTCACAGCACCAGATGTGAGTGAGCACACGGCACACCCACACGGAGGAGTCTTGTATATGCTTGCTTTCTCTCTTTCTGAGATGGCTTCTTCACCTCTTCTACGCTCTTTTCAAATTCTCAACATTCCCTCCCTCTCCCCTACTGTAGCTGAATATCTTAACTATTCAGACAATGGATGCAATTAGATGAAAACGATTTCCACCTTTCTCCCATTAATTCCAAGCAACCAGTCTGTCTGCGTTCATAGCAGCTGCCTTCGCCTCTGTTAAGAAGAAATGTTTTCATTCTCATCTGTCAAGGTCAATCTATCACTTGTGAATTAAACTCGCTTCTTGCCTCCTCAAGGACCCCACTGCGTCTTCTCTCTCCTGCATCAACGTTTAATTCCTCTCTACAGGACTGTTGTTTTAGGTGCACCACATGCCTTAGTATCACCCACCTTTTTATCCACTGGACCACCAGGGAAGTCCTGCTTGAGGCTTTGGGTGTTTTTCTTTAATATTTAGCTTTGGCAGTGCTGGGTCATTGCTGCCGTGCGGGCTCTCTCTAGCTGTGTCGAGCAGGCGCTACGCTCTAGCCGTGGTGCTCAGGCTTCTCACTGCAGTGGCTTCTCTTGTTGCAGAGCACAGTCTCTAGGGTGTGTGGGCGGCAGTAGTTGCCGCGTGTGGGCTCAGCATATTCAGCCCTCCGGGCTCTAGAGTTAGGCGCAGTAGTTGTGGCGCACATACCTAGTTGTTCCGTGGCATGTGGGTTCTTCCCGGGCCAGGGATCAAACCCATGTCTCTTGTATTGGCAATGAACTGTCTACCACTGAGCCACCGGGGAAGCCCTAGCACTTACTTTTGAAAAAGCCTCTCTTGACCATTGGAGAAGGCAATGGCACCCCACTCCAGTACTCTTGCCTGGAAAATGCCATGGGCAGAGGAGCCTGGTGGCTGCAGTCCATGGGGTCGCTAGGAGTCGGACACGACTGAGCGACTTCACTTTCACTTTTCACTTTCATGCACTGGAGAAGGAAATGGCAACCCACTCCAGTATTCTTGCCCTGGAGAATCCCGGGGATGGGGGAGCCTGGTGGGCTGCTGTCTATGGGGGTCGCACAGGGTCAGACACAACTGAAGCGACTTAGCAGCAGCCCTTGATCCATGACCCCTCTAGTTCCTGCCCAGTTTCTCTGCTCCCATTTCCCAGAAAACAACTCAGAAGAATTGTCTGTACCTGCCGACTCCACTTTCTTATATCCCACTCCAGTCCGGTTTTCATTTTATTAATACCTGGTCCATTGAAATGGCCTTCATCAAGTTCATCCGTGACCTGTATTTGAGTAATATTTTGCTGACAGCAGAGACCAGCTCTCTCTTTGCTCTCTACCTAGCCTCTTGCACTTTTACAAGGGTGGCCACTCCATCCTCAAAGCTTGGGAAGGCTAAGCTTTCCAGACGCCTCACTTTGCTTCCATCCTGCCCCATGGCATGCTGTGTCTCTGCCTTCCTGTCTGGCTCTCTTTCACCAGCCTGGAAATGCTGGGACGCCCGGGGTGGTGTCCTGGCCTGACTTCTCACCTCTTAGTCCTGTGGCTTCAAATTCCTGTGACACATTGGTGACTTACGGCGATGATTTACATCCTCGGCCTGGACCACTCCTTACCCTCCAGACTTGAATACCTACCTCCCCTGGGTTACCTAATGGGAATCTCTACCTTAATTTATCCCACCCTCACCCCAGTCTGCTCCTTTGTAACCCCACTGCAGTGGAGCACAGGGGCCCAAAGCCGCCCAGCTGCCCCAACAAGAGCCTAGTGGGGCCCCTGACTCTCCTCCTCCGGGTTCACACCCAGCCTGTCAGTGACTCCCAGCAGTTCCTCCTTCAGAACGCTCCCCACTCCACCAACCGTCTCCAGCTCCCTCTCCTGGGTTGCACTGTCCTCCCTTGAGTCCATTCTCCCCGCAGTGGCCGGAGTGAGATTCCAAAACCATGGGTCTGCTCTCGTTACCCTGCCGCTCCAAACCTCCGATGGCTTCCACTCGCGCAGACTGAAATAGGAATGAAACCCAGGAGCTTGACAGCAACCCTGGCATCCTGCAGGGAGAGCAGCCATCTGGGGGGCTCCTGGAAGGCTCTCCAGGTGGAGGCAAGCACACCCCACCTCAATGAAACAGCATTGTAACCCACCCCTTCCCACCCAGATACCCTGGGAACATCCCTCCTAGAACAGGGCTGCAAATGCCCACGATACTTCACCACCCACCTCTCTCCTCCTCCGGCTCCATCAGTCACCGCACGGAGAGGACCACAAGCTCCGACGCTCCTCCTCGAATTGCCAAGACCTCCAAGGTGAAGGTGCAAGTGTGGCTGCACTGACGTTGTCTGCCACGATTCACGCTAGTGGTCCTGGCCCCAGCCTGCTTCCCAGTGCGAGTCCAGCCATCAGGAATATAGAGACGTGCGTGATGATGGAGGTGTGCATGAGGCCCCGGGGGAGTCAGAGCAGGAGGCAGTGGGGGAGTGAGGGTCTCTACAGACACAGTGACATACATGTGACTTTGGTTTAACCAACAGTCATTTGAGACCAGAAGGGTGTGGTTGGTGGATTCTGGGGGTGGAGACTGTGGAACAGTCCCACCAGGCCAGCAAAAGAGCTTGGTCATGGAGCCAGGCTGGAAAGACAGGGAGGGGTTTTCCATGTCATCCTCTGATATACCTGACTTATGCGGTTACCTAAACCTTGGATATTTAGGTCGTTTCAAATTTTAAGGAGCCTTGTGATGGACAGAGAGTTTGTTAAGGAATCTTCCCTGGTGGCTCCGCTGATAAAGAATCCTCCTGCAATGCGGGAGACCTGGGTTTGATCCCTGGGTTGGGAAGATCCCCTGGAGAAGGGAAAGGCTACCCTCTCCAGTATTCTGGCCTGGGGAATTCCATGGACTGTATAGTCCACAGGGTCACAAAGAGTTGGACACGACTGAGTGACTTACACTTTCACTTTCACTTGGCCATAGATGTTGCGTTTGTTTTTTAAATTTGTAACATTTTAGTAATAGTCCTGAGAGCTAATGTTTGTTGCATGTTTACTCTGTTCCAGGGACTTCTAAGTGAACTGTTTCATTTAACATCCACACAAGCACCAGAACAGGCACTACTGGTTTTCCCATTTTGTTGTTGTTGTTCAGTCACTAAGTCGTGTCTGACTCCTTGCAACCCCACGGACTGCAGCATGCCAGACCTCCCTGTTCCTCACCATCTCCCGGAGTTTGCCCAAGTTCATGTCTGTTAAATCCACGATGCCATCCAGCCATCTCATCCTCTACTGCCCACTTTAAAGATAGGGAATTAGAAGCTCATAGAGGTGAAATGACTTATACATGATCCCACTGCTAGTAGGTGGTTAAAACCGGGCCTGAAACTCGGGACTGGAGTCAACCCCAGTTCTCTCTGATTCCAGGGCCCTAGGATTCCTGCTGCTGTTGTTATTATTATTACAGTATGCTCATATGCTCTCTTGGTTCTCTTGCTCCAACTCTTTGTGACCCCATGGAATGCAGCCCCCCAGTCTCTTCTATCCATGGACTTTCCAAGCAAGAATACTGACGTGGGTTGCCAGCTCCTACTCCAGGAGATCCTCCCAACCCAGGGATTGAACCTGCGTATCTTGGGTCTCCCGCATTGGCAGGCAGATTCTTTACCACTGGCGCCCCCCTGGGAAGCCCCTGTTCCCTTGCTAGGAGTCCCTTTTGTTTTCACACAATAACTCAGGTCCCCCAGAAGCCAGGACTCCCAACAGCTTCATTCCCTCTGTCCTCCCTACTGTCCTGAGTGTCCTTCCCCAAATGGGAGGTAGCTTGAGAGGACCTAGAGCTGACCCAAGTTCAGCAGAGGGAGGTTTGGGGAAGGGTGTTGGCCAGAGGGTGAAGTCCCTGTAGGATGCCTCCCGAGAGCAAAGGCACCTCATGGGATCTGGACATTGGAGTGCAGATCTCAGCACACGGAGAAGTCCCTGGTTCTAGAGCAGGCTCATGTGAACCTGGGCTCTAGAAGGGGGCTTATCAATGACTGCTCACACCTAGAAGGAAGGCAGGGAGCCTGATGAACTGTGTGCTGAGGTCCCACCAGGGATGAGGGGGTAACCCAACAGGTGTGTATTGGGCTCTGTAAGGAGAGGGTTCAGTTTTGCACTGAGGGGACTTATTGCAGAGATTCAGGAACACAGGGAAGACAGGAGTCCTGGGTTTGACTGATGTAATGAGCAGGTGATTAGACTGAGGGCACAGTCGGTGGAGGTGGGTGACCCCCTTGGCGTCAGCATTGGGTGGGAAGCCAGGAGGTGGTGAGCAGCTTGGAGAACAGAAGACAGTCAGGGGGCGGAGCGAGGGGGTGGTGGGGGGAGGAGAGGAGGCTGTAGCAGGGTGGGGACCAGCGGAGGCCACGACTTGGGGAGGGGCAGTTTCTAGGAATGACCAGTCCCGGCTATGTCCTCTGGCCAACAAGGAGCTGAGGTCAAGGCACTGGGGAACCAGGGGTGGGGGAGGCCCACCAGCCCGGATGCAGAGGCCACTCAGCACTACCAGAGAGACGGGAGAGGCGGGAGGTGGGGGAGACCGGCAAATAGCTTGAGAGATAGTCAGAAGGGAGGGAGACTGATATCCACCACTCAACTGGCCTGGGGGAGCTGGCATGACCTCCCCGAGAGGCTCATAAGCACCCAAAAATGCCATCAGCATCATTAGTAATTAGAGAAAAGCACATTAAAACCATAACGACAGGCTCAGGGAGACGGGAAGCAGGGAGGCACCCAGAGGCTGTGGACCCCATAAGCGCAGATGACTCCAAGGGTTGACCTAAACCCCTTCTGCTTTCTTCTGTTTTCCCCATAAGATGGGTGGACAGGAGCAGCCAGTGCCCCTTCCAGGCATGAAAGCAAATGCTCTGCCTGGTGCTGACAGTGCTGATGGCGGGCAAGGGGAGGGGGAGGCTCCAGAGATTAGGGGAAGGGTGTGTGTGTGGGGGGATGAACCAGCATGTGTGTCCAAAGTGGAGCCCAGAATCTGCCCCTCCTCTGCTTTTTCTCTCCATACTATTCAGTTCAGCTCAGTCGCTTAGTCATGTCTGACTCTCTGCAACCCCATGGACTGCAGCACACCAGGCTTCCCTGTCCATCACCAACTCCTGGAGTTTACTCAGACTCATGTCCATCAAGTCAGTGATGCCATCCAGCCATCTCATCCTCTGTCAACCCCTTCTCCTCCCGCCTTCAATCTTTCCCAGCATCAGGGTCTTTCCCAATGAGTCAATTCTTCGCATCAGGTGGCCAAAGTATTGGAATTTCAGCTTCAACATCAGTGCTTCCAGTGAATATTCAGGACTGATTTCCTTTCGGATGGACTGATTGGATCTCCTTGCAGTCCAAAGGACTCTCAAGAGTCTTCTCCAGCACCACAGTTCAAAAGCATCAATTGTTCGGCGCTCAGCTTTCTCTATAGTCCAGCTCTCACATCCATACATGACCACTGGGAAAACCATAGCTTTGACCAGATGGATGCTATTAAAATACTATTAATAGTCCCTTAGACTATTGTCAACACCCCAGGCAACCACTGATTTTGCCACAGATTCATTTGATTTTTGAAAATTAATTTTCTAGAATTTCATATAAATGGAATCAAGCCACCTGTACTCTCTCTCTCTCTCTCTGTGTTTTCTTTCTCTCTTCAGCTCTGGTTTCTTTTACTCAAGGTAATTATTTGAGATGTAAGCCTACTGTAGTATGTATTGATAGTTCATTCATTGTTATTGAGCAGAAATGTTCCATTTCATGCATACACCACAATTTGTTTATTCCCTCACCTGTGGATAAACGTTTGAGTTGTTTCAATCTTTGGCTTTACTGAAAACATTACTGTGACATTTGTCCACAAGCACATGGATAAATGCTTTCAGTTCTCTTAGCTAAGTACTTGGGAGTGGAACAGCTAAATCCTATGCTTGGAGTATGTTTCATTTTTTAAGAAACTGCCAAACTCTTTTCCAAAGTGGTTATACCATTTTGTGTTTGCACAGCAGTGTATGAATCTTCCGGTTGCCCCACATCCTCACCAACACTTGTTATGGTCAATCTTTCTCATTTACGTTCTAATGTAATGTAGTATTGGGTTGATGGTGTGGCTTTTAGGAAATATCCAAAAAGTTCGTTTGGATATTTCCATGCAATATTACGGAAAAACCTGAATGAACTTTTCAGCCCAACTCAGTAGTAACTCGTGTTTTTAATGTGCATTTCTCTAACTACTAATGATGGTGATGGCATTTTGGGGTGCTTATTGCCATCATATATCTTCTGTAGTGAAGTATCTGCTCACATCTTTCATCCATTTTTCCATTTGGGTGGTTTGTTTTCTCATGATGAGTTGGGAACATATTATGGTGCTGGGCTTGTATCAGCTATGGCTTGCAAATACTTTCTCCTAGACTGTGACTTGTCTTTTCATTCTCCTAACGGTGTCTTACAAAGAACTGCTGTTGCTGCTAAGTCACTTCAGTCGTGCCCGACTCTTAGCAACCCCATGGGGTGCAGCCTACCAGGCTCCTCTGTCCATGGATTTTCCAGGCAAGAGTACTGGAGTGGGGTGCCATTTCCTTCTCCAGCGGATCTTCCCGACCCAGGGATCAAACCCAGATCTCCCACATTGTAGGCAGACGCTTTACTGTCTGAGCTACCAGGGATGACCCCTCCAAAGAGCAGATGTTCTTAATTTTGAAGACAAATCAATCGAGCTTCCAGCATCATATCTGAGAAATTCTTGCCTAACTAAAAGCCACACCACCAACCTAAAGAAGACAATTTTCTTTAATGGTTGAAAATATGATATAATAATGAAACATTTCATGAAGTTTGTTAAGTAAAAGTCAAAATATTTCTGTTTTATGGTGTAGCGATGTAAAAACTGCCAGGTTTTTTCCCAACATAAAGCATCCTTTGAACATTTTGTGCAACAAACAGGTGGAGGGCCCTCCGGCTGGTCCTCTCTGTCCTCTCTCCCATCAGAGGAGCGGTTTTTGTGATTGTGGCTCAGCGAGAACCCTCTCTCTCTTTTTAAACATTTATTTATTTGGCTGCACTGGGTCTTAGTTGTGGCATGTGGGATCTAATTCCCTGACTGTGGATCGAACCTGGGTCCCCTACATTGGAGTCTGGAATCTTGGCCACTGGACCACCAGGGAAGTCTAACTAACTCTCTTCACTTGTACAGAGCTTAGATCCCATGTTTTGCTTTACTGAGTAACTGAACATACTGAACCTTTTGACTCTGCTTTATTAACTAGAACAATTTGGGAGAGCTGCCCCTGCGTATCGCAGTGTCTCTGTGGCTTGGTCTCTCCCACAGACTGTCCTCAGAGTGTCTCCTCTTGGTGGCCCATGCCTCTGAGCCCGGGATGCATGCCCTTTGCTACTTCAGCCCCTCAGGCCCGTTTCCTAGCAGAGCTCGTCAAAGAAGTCCCCTTTCTGGGGGGACCTGGAGTGGCAGGCAGCATCACGGGGTGGAGACTGTAGGCTGGGGGTCTGACGTGGAGCAGGAGCCGGCCAGTGACCTCCTGCCAGGTCTCTGCCAGGGAAAGTGCCCCCCAGGCTGGGTTGACCTGGGCTCACCTGGCCAGGGAGAGGGCTCATATAAGGGGCTGGGCCCCAGGACACCTGGGCAGGGTTCGAGCTCCGTCAGCTGTGCTGTAGCTGGTGCCACCTCCCCCCCTCCCCCCACTCGCCCCACTCTTCCCACCCCCTCCCCCTTCCCACACGGAAGCTTAATCTGGAATATCAATGGAGGGAGGTGGGTCCCAGGGGCCTTGAGAGATGCGGAGGGCACAGTAGTTGTGCAGTCACTTCAGGTGCCAGGAAAACTTGCCGCAAGACAGACCATGGGGACTGGGTCCCTCTTCAGTATTTCTGGACAAAATAGCTACTTCCTCAACTATCCGAAATGCAGGAGACCCGGGTTTGATCCCTGGGTCGGGAATGGCAACCCACTCCAG
>SJYA01000571.1:387082-408361 GCA_006410615.1 Neotragus moschatus | reverse complement strand
CAAAGCAATTTCCTTCTGGAGAGGGAATCCAGAGCTGGCTCACCTTATTTCTCCACCATATTCGCAGGTTGCGCGGATGAAGGGGGCTGAGAGAATGAAGCGCATGGTAAAGGGAGAAGGAGGGAGTCAGCTGTCCTGGGGGGGGGGGGCGGGGCGGGGGAGGAGTCCTGGCCAGGTTCTTGTCCCTGCTCCCCTGCCTGGGCGGGGCCCCCTCTGCTCCTCAGCACCCTAGTGCAGGAGAGGATGAGGGGACCACAGTTCTGTTAGGTGGGGAAAGCCACCGACCACCCATCGCAGGGCAGATGGCCCTGGGGTGGCCAAGGTAGACAGATCCAGAGAAATGGAAGGAGAGAGGTGTATCTGGCACACAGAAGCTGGCGAGTAGGTGTTTAGGGGTGGATGAGTGAGTGAGTGATGGCAGGGAGAGCCAGGCTGTCATGGGGCAAGCTGCCTGCTCCTGGGAGCAGGGCTCTAAACAAGTCAGGTGCCCAGATCAAGAGGTGCAATTAACACTGGACATAGGTCTTGGGGTATAGCTCAGTGGTAGAGCATTTGACTGCAGATCAAGAGGTCCCTGGTTCAAGTCCAGGTGCCCCCTTGCTAACACTTTTTGCTGTGACAAGTAGTAAATATAAATAAATACAAAATCAATTAGGGAGCCCTGGGGCACTCCATAACACACATGTTCAGTTGTGTCAACTCGTCACTCCATGGACTGTGGCCCACCAGGCTCTTCTGTCCATGGAATCTCTCAGGCAAGGATACTAGAGTGGGTTGCCATTTCCTTTTCCAGGGGATCTTCCCAACCCAGGGATTGAACCCAGGACTCTTGTGTCTCCTGAACTGGCAAGTGGATTCTTTACCACTATGCCACCTGGTTTCCTGGGGTATACCATAATGGTGTTCTAGTACACACGAGAGGGGTTCTTCGCGTTACCTGGGCAAACCTGTGAACCTCCTCGCCTCTAGAATTAGACATGTAGGGTTTTAATTAACTGGGGTTATGACTGGTTGTGCTGTGTGTCACAAACCTTCCTCCCCTGCCAGTCGTGCTGGCTGATTCCCTCTCATGAGCAGTCCCTCTCATGGACTTCCGAAGTGTCTCCTGGGCTGATGAGCATAGTCTCCATGTGATGTCAGCCTCGAGCCTGTCTGAGCTCCAGACACACCTGACCCAGTTATGTGTCTGGGTTTTCACTCCTCCTTTGTCTGGAAAGCCGCTCCAGCTGCTGCTTCCAGCGAATTCCTCACCCATTGCCTCCGGAAGTCCCTCCTGACTTCCCAGCCCTCACTTCCGGCTCCTACAGCTCTCCGCTCGGGCTTCCGCCACTCTTTGCAAATGCTTCAGTTCCTAGACTTGTCTTTTATTTGAAATAAGACTCTGAAGAACGGGAACAATTGTATTCGTCTCTGTGTCTTCAACATGGATGATAGAGCCTGGCACCTAACACGCTTCATGAGTGTCTGTTGAGTGAATGAATGAATGAGTGAAACCATGAGCACCCTTCTTGAGTCCTCAGAGTATGGCGGAGGCACTGAGCCTGAGGTTCTCTAGAGACCCAGAACCAACCAGCCTTGTCTTGATGCGCATGAGCTGGCTGAGGTAGAAACACGAGTATGGACTCAAATGACCTTTCCCGGTGTAAAGGGTGGCACCACGGCCCGAGGAAGAGGGCTGGAGGGGGAAGATGGGAAAGCAGACTACAGCGGAGAAGACTTGCCACCTCCTGGGACGTGTGGAAACAGCAAAGTGAAGGCTAGGCACAGAGCCTGGCTGCAGTGCCAACGGTGGAAAGTGCTAATGCAAGGTGACTCATAGGAGGGGGTATAGCTCAGGGGTAGAGCATTTGACTGCAGATCAAGAGGTCCCTGGTTCAAATCCAGGTGCCCCCTGCTTTGCTGACATTTTTCAGTTACTGAAGCAGAGGCTGTAATTTCAGCCCCTTCCCTTCCCTCCCACATTTGAGCATTAAATTGACGTGCTATGTCTTGTTACAAAAATTCAGGATTCACACTAGGACCAGCTCCAAGTATTCTCCCCTGACCATCATACAGACAGTAGATCAGGGGGCANTTTGCTGACATTTTTCAGTTACTGAAGCAGAGGCTGTAATTTCAGCCCCTTCCCTTCCCTCCCACATTTGAGCATTAAATTGACGTGCTATGTCTTGTTACAAAAATTCAGGATTCACACTAGGACCAGCTCCAAGTATTCTCCCCTGACCATCATACAGACAGTAGATCAGGGGGCATATTTCTCTGAAGAGGCTGAAGAAGTGGTCTTCTTCAGGGGGCTGAAGCCCACCTCCACCTCCCCCAGGGGACCCTTGTCCTCCATGGCCGGTGTGCAGACTCACGTTCTCATCTCCTCAACCTCGCTGTAGCCTCCAGGCAGAAGGCTAGCTCTTTGCTCTTGCTGCTACCCCTTGAGAAATATGGAGGGTGCTTATACGTCTTCCTAGTTTCCAGAGGTGACTGTAAGGATTGGAAAACCATGGTAAAAGCAAAACCTCTTTCCTCTCCCTGGGGATTTCTCGAGGTGTTGCTCCCACAGCAGATTTGACCACTTCACCCTCCTTTTTCTCCTATCACATTTCTTTCTTTCTTTTTGCCCTTTGATGAGGATCAATTTTAAAGTCTTTATTGAATTTGTCACAATACTGTTTTTGTTTCATGTCTTGTTTTTTGGCCATGAGGCATGTGGGATCTTAGTTCTCCCATCAGGATGGAACCTACGCCCCTGCATTGGAAGGCAAAGTCTTAACCACTGGACTGCCAGGGAAGGACCTCACACTTTCTATTTTTTACTCTCAGTCGGTATTTCCTTAGTGAAAATGCCTAGAAGTAGCTGTTCAGTTGCCAAGTGGTGTCCAACTCCGCAACCCCAAGGACTGCAGCACGGCAGGCGTTCCTGTCCTTCACTATCTCCTGGAGTTTGCTTAAACTCATGTCACTGAGTCAGTGATGCCATCCAACCATCTCATCCTCTGTTGCTCCTTTCTCCTCTTGCCCTCATCATCAATCTTTTCCAGCATCAGGGTCTTTTCCAAAGAGTTGGCTCTTTGCATCAGGTGGCCAAAACAATATATCTAAAAGTCCAGATAAAATATTTAAGACATATAAATGGTATTAGGACCCATGTTAAAATTACATTTTCTTTTTTATTACTAGCATAGAGAAATAGAATGGATTTTTATTTACTCACCATGCTTCTGGCAAACTTGGTATTAATTTATTAGTTCTAATAGCTCATCAGATTCTGTTTCTATGTTCACAGTCATGTCTTTGGCAAATAATGATGGTATTAAGGAATTTCCAGTTGAACTTTTTGCTCCTTTATGGAACTGACTAGGAACTCTAGTTCTCTTTTGCTGTGCCTCTCCTACTGCCTTAACTCAGTTTCAGAAGACGAGACATGCTTCTTGTTAAATGCATTCTATTTCTCAGTACTGCCTCTTCACATCACTTGGTATGACTATGGGATGTCATTTCTCCTCTAATAGATTGACTATAAGCTCCAAGAAGGCAGGAATAGTGTCTTCTTTGTTTTCCACTTTTCGTTTTTCATTGTATCTAAACAAAGTAGATGCTCAATGAATACTTGTATGTTGAGGCAATGAATAAATGAGAAAAATGTTAGTAACGAAAAAAAATCTTAGTAAAACAAAACAAAAGAATAAATGGTATAAAAGATTCCCTTGTAGCTCAGTCAGTAAAGAATCAGCCTGCAAAGCAGGAGACCTGGGTTCAGTTCCTGAGTCAGGAAGATACCCTGGAGAAGGGAATGGGAACCCACTCCAGTATTCTTGCTTGGGAAATCCCATGGAGAGAGGAGCCTGGTGGGCTACAGTCCATGGAATCGCAAAGAGTCAGACATGACTGAGTGACTAAGCACAGCACAACAGTCCTTAATGCACAAGGTAATTTGAAGCACTCTTTCCTATGAAGACAAATTAAAAGGCTGGAAAACTATTAAAAGCAGCTCATTAAAAGAATCAAAGAGCTAACTTTAGACAGACAATGCGAGGTGGAGATTTGAAAATGATGGGAAAACAGGAAGTTAAAGCTCCAAACTACAGGCTGCTTTGGCCCTGAGTGTGAGTGTTTCAGTCCAAAAGAGGCAACTGGGATGCTCATGGAACTTGTGGAAGCCTCTCAGGACCAGGGGGATGAAGGCCAGGATTCTGGCCTCACCTGGAGTAGAGACACTGGGAGAAGCATCTCTGGCTTTGGGCTGGAATCCTGAGTCAGGTGAACTGAAGGAAAACAGTCACTACAAAAACTCATGGCTGGGAACTTCCCTGGTGGTCTAGTGGTTAAGACTCTGACTCCAATACAGGGGGCACAGGTTTGATCCCTGGTCAAGGAAACACAATCCCTTATGCTCTGTGATACCACCAAAGGTTTTTTAAAATGAAGTTGAATTGTTTTGTTTCTTCAAGAAAAAAAGTCCTCAAGTTTTTATTTTAGATTCCACATATGATACCATATAGTATTTGCCTTTTCCTGCTTGGCTTATTTCACTTAGCACAATGCCCTCCGGTTCCATTCATGTTATTGCGAACAGCGGGATTTCCTTCTTTCTAATGGCTGAATAATCATCCACTGTGTATATATACACCCCACATTTTCTTTATCTGTTTATCCACTGACAGGTACTAAATCAGCATTTAGAGAACTACAGCTTTGAGGAATATACTAGAAAAGAAGAATAAAGATAAGTAAAGCATCCATCTAAAAAGTTCGGGGAAAAACTGGATGAAAGAATACTATGAGAAACAAAGGAATTACAGGAAAAGAAATGAATGAAATGGAAAACAAACACACAGCAGAATGACTGCCAAAACCAGAAGTTTGCCTTTGAAGAGCAAAATTAACTTTTGATGAAACAGAGAAGAAAAATAAGACAGCAGACAAAATTAACTGAAAGCAGGAATTGGAAAGAAAAGCTGCACAATCTTTAGACTTCAAAATAATGATCATAAAACATCATGAAAACTAATGTGCACAATCTTAAATCTAACAAACCTGTGCAAAGAACTTACCATGTGAAAGGCACAATTCTATACACTTAAAAAATACTAAATTTATTTATTCTCACAAAACTTCACAAACGAGGCTCTATTGTTTCACTCGTTTCTATTATCATGCCCATTTTATATTTGACAAAACTAAGACCGAGAGAGTTAAACATGTTTGCCAAAGTCACTCAGTTACGATCTAGAATCTGAATCCATCCATCATGTTTTAAGAGTACCAGGACTTTACGATTACGTTATGTAGAAATTTAGCAAGCACTTTAAAAACACTACAACTTACCAAAGCTGACACAGGAAGAGACAGAAAAGATGACTAGTCCTCTAAGTCTTAAATAGTCATTTTATTAAAACAGTTATTTGAAACTCCTCCTCCCCAAAATTCAGATAAGGGTTTTACTGGTGAGTTTTATCATATACTTAATGAGAAATAACTTTATTTTTACATTAAAAAAAGATGTATTTTTGCATCTTTCTAAGAATAGAAAAAATGTATATATTCTAAAATTTCTTTTGTGAGACTAGCACAAACTTGATACCAAAACCCAACAAGAATAGTTTAAAAATGTATGTCAATATCACATGTAAACATAGGTGCTGTGCAAAAAAATTTAATTATTGTCTAACTGAATCCACAAATATGTCAAAATGACCAAAGTAGGTTAATATCTGGAATGAAAATTTGTGTTTAATTTTATAAAATACAATAAGTGTAATTCACCATGTTACTAGACTAAAGGAGAAAAATTATACAAGTATCTCAATAGATACAAGAAAAGGGTAGTTTTGAGACAATTCTACATTGATCCATGATAAAAGAATTTTTTTGCAAACTAGAAATAGAAGTAAAATTCCTTCATGTGCTAAAGACCATTTACAAAAAATATAGTCCACAACATGTACTTAATGGTGAAATATTGAAAACTCTTCATTTGAAATCAGAATAAAATAAGATATCCACCATCAACACATTAATTCAACATGATATCTGTGGTCTTAGTCATTATAATGAGGAAAGAAAAAGAGGTGAAATAACGATTGGAAAGAAGAAATAGAAATTTCAGATTTCTTCGATGACATGATCATCTGCATAGGAAATCTAAAAGAATCAACAAAATATTAGAATTAATGTGTGCTTAGCAAGACTACCAATATATACCCTCCATCTCCATACCTGCTTTTGCTTGGCAAAATTACAACTTTTAGAATGATATACTAGAAATTTCTGCATGTAAACTTTAAAACTCTAAAGTTAGTATCTTCATCTTCTTCCCGGATGACATAAAGACATCTTAATTCTTATCAGCGCTTTCCTAAAATATTACTGTTAGCCAATATTTTCATTCTATCTTTAAAAAAGTGTATAAATTAAACACTGACACTCTTTGGACAGTGACTTTCAGATCTACTAGCATATCTACCCGTTTCATTGTTCAACATCCGTTTTGCATCTCAGAGCTCCCATATGGAATCATTTTACTTTTCCCCAAAGCATGTATTTTAGAACTTTCTTTAGTGAGCGTCTGTTGGCCGTCCGCTCTCCAACAGCTTGCGTCTGTTCGCGAAGAATGGTTTGGCTGGGAATAGAATTCTAAGCTGGCTGTGGTCTCCTCTCAACATATTGCTTGTGTTACTGCACTAGCTTCTGGCTTCTTTGGCAATTGTTGAGAAGTCAGCCAGCACTTCAGCTATTCTGCCTCTGTCGGTGATCTCAGATTTCTCTCTTGCTACCTTCAAAGGACGAAGTCCTCATCTTCAGCCAGGAGAAAGGCGTACACACTGGATCTCATGGTAGACCTGGGGAAGATCAGAGGAGGAGGACAAATGTATCATTTGAGCAGAGCTGGCTTGCTAGGGTCAGAGGGCTCTGACTCTTCACCTGCTACAGAAGCAAGAATCAGCAAGAGGAGAGAAAATTGGAACTCTCCCACTTTAAGTGACTAAAAGAGTAGGGGGCACCCAGATTTGAACTGGGGACCTCTTGATATGCAGTCAAATGCTCTACCCCTGAGCTATACCCCCTGCCATGCTAGTCAGGTCCAATTAGCACCTTTGCCTGTGCTGCCACGCCCTGAGCTGCCCAAGGTGCCCCTTCCAGATGGGTTTGCTGAGTGGCCTGACCTACTCTACTGCTAACTCACCTCTCTGCCCCAATAGAAGCAACAGGTTCCTTTCTCCCATAGCTCATAACCTCTGCACTGTCAGTCCTGGAGGAGGGCATAACCTGGGGAGCCTTGCCCTGTGGCTGGAAGGACCAGTAGAGGTTTTCGTGCTGAGCGCCTGAAACCCAAAGTCCCTGCTGGCCTGGCCAAGCATACAACACCTTGGAAACAGGACACATGTGGACCAGATATGGGTTAGAGGTCTCTGCACAATGCCACACTCTAGGACGCAGGCTGGCTTCTCTCTTGTTGCCCCAAATCTCCATGGAGTCAACCCTTTCACTGTTGGGTGAGATGAACTGTCGAAAGTAGTGACTGTCTCTAAGCTCCCAGTCTGCTTTCCCATGTCCTGCTCTGGGATCTGGTCTCTGTAAACCTCTCTTGTCCTTTGCCAGCTGGCTTCCTGGTTGGTCCTGCCCCCAGGGCTCTGGGGGACGCTGCTGGGCAAGAGTAGCTGTCCTTCCTGCCCTGGGTTCCTGTCCGTCTCACCTGGCAGTGACAGTCCATCCCAGAGGATTGCCACCTGCAGATTGGTGCTCACGGGCCAGCTTTGTCGGATATCCCTAGGGACACAAGCACCTCTCTAGGAGTAGGGGTCCCGGATCTACAGAGATCCTCCCTGGACTTGTAAGACCAGACTTCATCCTCCTCTTACCGTGTCCACAGCCCAGGAGTGGGAGAGGCCTCTTGCAGGTCCTCCCTCCCTGATACTTTAGGGTTCCCCTTCGCCTTTTCAGTTCTCTGATTTCTGATTCAATTTTTTCCTCCACCCCAAAAAGATGTGTTGAATCCTAGCCCCCTAAACCTCAGAATGTGTCCTTACTCACAGAAGGGCGGCAAAGATGTGGTTAGTTAAGACGAGATCACCGTGGATTCGAGTGGGCCCTTAATCCAGTTGGATGGAGTCTTTTTAAGAAGAGGAGAGATACACGGGAGAATGCAGCCATGTGAACACGAAGGCCGAGATTGGTGTGATGTCTCTACAAGCCAAGGAATGCTGAGGATTGCCAGCCTCCACCAGATGCTAGGAGGAAGCCAGTTAGGTGCCTTCCTGAGAGTCTGCAGAGGGAGCCCAGTCCTGGATTTCAGTCTTGTAGCCTCCAGAACTATGAGACAGTAAATGCTTGTTGTTTTAAGCCATCTATTTTGTGGCACTTTGTTACAGCAGCCCTAGGAAACTGACACACAGATTAGCAATTATTTATGTTAAATTCTGTTAAAATGACCGGTTCGGGTTTTGTCTCTGGACTGGACCCTGGATAATACAGAATCTGAAACCACTAGGGCCCCCGGAAACAGGGGATGGGTTTTGTCTTGTCCTGATCTTCAAGGTACTGCTGAGTGTCTGACTGGAGCCTGAATCATAAGAGTGGCCATCTGGGTGTTCCAGCCGGGCTCTCCTTTGAGAGTAGTGTCTAAGACTCCATAGTGTCAATTCAGCACAAGGAGGAAAAGGGAACTCTCAAAGGGGGTACCCGGACTTGAACCAGGGACCTCTTGATCTGCAGTCAAATGCTCTACCACTGAGCTATACCCCCAGGTAACAATGGGAACCTGCAATTACCAAAGTTCTTTACAATTCCACTCAGACAGGCTGCCATTCTGACTCAGCAGAGTCGTCAGCCCTGCTCAACTGTACACGTCCCCCTCTATACCATAACCATCCTCCTTTTCCAAAAAGGACCATCATTTCTTGGCTCCAACTTGGAAGGTCCCTGAAGTCTCTACCTTAAGATGAAGCCCAGATGTTCAGCAGCAGCTTTTCAGTTGCAATCACTTTCAAATAACCTGTAATGTAGGACAGAGCTGACCCTCTCTCCCAGCTCACCTCCAGATTCTGTGTCTGTATAAGACTCTTGAATTTTTGAACCGTTACTTCAGCCTTCAGTCTCATGTATCCTTCCCACCACTGCTCACTTCTCCTCTCTGTCTTTCTTTTGGCCATCCCCTGCCATCCACGCTGATGTCAATTTTCAGAACTTTTTGTGTCTTTGGGTTTCTCTCTCATTGCCCAGTCGTCGTCTTTTGTGTCATTCCCCAAAGTGGTCCAGGGGCTTGGCTGATGCTAGGGCAGTGTTGGGTTGAAGGTAGAAGGGCTGGATATTAACTCGATATTGGTGCATAACAACACACCCCCAAACTCAGCAGCTTAGAGCAGTGAGTCTTCATCATATCCTGCAGATTTCAGACTCTGGAATCTGGGTGTGGCTGAACTGGGCAATTCTGGTTCAGAGTCTCTCGTGAGGCTGTGGATAAGATGTCAGCTGGAGCTGCAAACATCTGATGGTTCAATTGGGGTGGGAGGAGCCACTCTAAGCTGCTCACTCTCAGGGCACTTGGAAAAAAGGACTATTCCTAATGAGCTGTTGGCAGGAGGCCTGATTCCCACACAACAGGGCATTCTTATGACATGGCAACTGACTTCCCCCGGCATCAATCTCATCCAAAAACATCCTCACAGACCCACCAAATTTGACCAGGTATCTGGGCACCCCGTGGCCTGGTCAAGTTGACACACAAAATTAACCGTCACATAGATAAGCATACATTTAGCGTTGTAAGAACTTACCAAACGGTTTCCCAGAGTGGTGTGCCACTTTACATTCCTAGCTGCAATACACGAGTGACCCGGTTTGTCTGTATCCTCACCAGCATTTGGTGGCACCTTTTTACTTTTAGTCATGCTCTAGGTGTGTAGTGACACTCCACTGTGGTTTCAATTTGCATTTCCCTAACGGGTAGTAATGATGGCGTTTTCTCAAGTGCTTGTTTGCCATCTGTATATCTGTTTCTCTGAAATGTCTGCCCGTATGTTTTTACCCATTTTCTAATTGGATTTTTTGGTTGAATTTTGGCCACTTCACGTATTTGCGATACGAGGCCCACTTTTATCACTTCTATGTTCAGTAACAGTATTCAGCATCATTCTGTGTATCTTTACCAAATCCAAACGGGGTGATGCAGAATGTGTTGTTCTGCTGGGCTCTTAGTTCCCCCAACACGGATCAAACCCAGGCTCCCTGCAGTGGAAGTGCAGAGTCCAACTCCTAGGAATTCCAGTAGCTTGAATTCTTTTGCACAGGACACCGTATTTTTGAGCGCTATCTTTGTCGCTCTTGTATCTGGTACATTGAACTTGTAGGACGGAAGAGGTAATAGTAAAAGCAACTTCGTTTTTGCTTTCACTATCCCTTTAAACTTTCTTAATGAGCTGTTTCGATCACCCAGGTGACTTCTTTTTAAAATTTGGTAGTGCCACGTGGCATGCAGAAACTTCCCTGCCCAGCAGTGGACCCCCTGCCCCTGCAGTGGAAGCATGGGGTCCTCACCGCTGGACTGCCAGGGAATTCCCCGGCCCAAATGATTTAAAGAGCATGCCTAGGTAGCAGAGAGTCCTACGGTTGCCTTCTGAATTTGTGATTAAAACAGCCAACCTCGAGAGTTTCCTGGTGGCCTAGTGGTTAGGGTGCTTTCAGTGTGTGGCCAGTTCAATGAGATCCCACAAGCTGCGCAGTGCTGCTAAAAGAAGAGAAAAGTCCTGCCTCCTGTAATAATCAATAACCCAACACCCTCTTCCTTCCATTTTTTCCCTTGATCATTAACTCCATACCCAGGGATCAAACCTGGGCCTCTGCCATGACTGTGCAGAACCACTACCACTAGACCACCAAGGGATTCCTGCAGGACTGCCTTCAGCTTCTCTCCACCCCTAGAAGTGGGAGGAGCTGAGACATAGTCCTTCCTCTTTCTCCTCCTCCAGTATTCTTTCCTAGCCTAAGGACTAGGGAGGAGGGAAGGGAGAGAGGAGAGGTGAGGAGAATGAGAAGGTTCTCCCGTGATCAGAACTGTAGTAAGATAACATTTGCTTTCCCTGGGCCTGGCAAGTATTTGAAATGACTCTTTGACCATTTCCATGAAATTCCTCCCAGGCCTCCATCGGGACCATTCCACTGCTCCCGTGACCTGGCAAAGCATTCTTCTCCTAGTGTTCCATGATCTGTGTTGCTCAGACCTTTTCTGCTGGGGCCTGAGACCTGTCCTTGCACAGAATTTGACTTGCTGCAAAAAGGCTCTCTCCTGTGTGGCCTGGGGGAAAATACTTGGGTGCCTTCTGTTTCCACCCATTCCAGTCAAACAAGCAGATTCGCAAGAGCGGTTGGCTCCTCTCCACCTGCAGAGCTTTGTGCTGGACACACCTCACTGCAAACCCCAACTCCGGGTGTGTGGACCAAGGCGTTGAGAGGACCCTGCAAAGCCCCTTTGCTAGACTTAAGGATGATCTTCAGGACTCTTCAGAAAAGTGTTCTTCACCAATGCTCTGACACTGCAACCTGACCCTCCCACAGCCACAGGCTGGTGACTCAGCTGGTTATCAGTCCTGACATTCAGATTTCCACAGGACCCGTTTCTCTCCTGCCCTTGGGACCTAATACCTATTGTCTCTTGGTCACTCAGTTTAAACTTCCTTTTAACTGTTTTATTTTATACATTATAATAATTCAGGAAGTTTTATTTATCTATTCTACTATTAAAGGACACTGAGGAAGGCTTTCTTATCTCTCCTTGCTATTCTTTGGAACTCTTCCATTTGAATGCACATTTCCAAAGAATAGCAAGGAGAGATAAGAAAGCCTTCCTCAGAGATCAATGCAAAGAACTAGAGGAAAACAACAGAATGGGAAAAACGAGAGATCTCTTCAAGAAAATTAGAGATCCCAAGGAAATATTTCATGCAAAGATGGGCTCGATAAAGGACAGAAATGGTATGGACCTAACAGAAGCAGNATGACAGAGGATGAGATGGCTGGATGGCATCACTGACTCGATGGGCATGAGTCTGAGTGAACTCCGGGAGTTGGTGATGGACAGGGAGGCCTGGCGTGCTGCGATTCATGGGGTGGCAAAGAGTCGGACACGACTGAGCAACTGAACTGAACTGAACTGAACTGAACTGAACTGAAAGTAAGGATTTTATGAGACTTTTTTAGAAGCCAGTTATCCCACCACCCCTAATTATACAGTCCATCCTTTCCACATTGGTGACACTATCTAGGTGTTATATTCTGAGGTCATGCTTCATCTGGAGCAACACTGTCCAGCAGAAATATAATGTAAGCCCCAAGTACAATTATATATTTTCTAGTAGTTACATTATAAAACAAAAATAATTGTTGAAATTAATTTGAATGATCTATTTATTTAACACAAGATATCTAAAATATTATCACTCCTACATGTAATTAATATGCAAAATCAATAATGAAGTAATTTGCATTCTTAATCTTGGTACTAAGTATTTAAAAATCTGATGTAATTGCAAAGGACATTTCCATGTTTTCTGATTGTGCAGAACCTTTCAAATCCCCTTGTTGCATATGGAGAATTTCTTTCCTTGCAAGACCTGTATTCTCAAAAAAGAAGTTACAAAACTCTGTTCTCAGGCTCCTTTGAGTTTCTGGAATAAGTCCAGGCTTCCATCACTTTATGGCAAATATAAGGGGAAAAAAATGGAAGCAGTGACAAACTTTATTTTCTTGGGCTCCAAAGTCACTGTGGATGGTGACTGTAGGACCNAGAATTTCTTTCCTTGCAAGACCTGTATTCTCAAAAAAGAAGTTACAAAACTCTGTTCTCAGGCTCCTTTGAGTTTCTGGAATAAGTCCAGGCTTCCATCACTTTATGGCAAATATAAGGGGAAAAAAATGGAAGCAGTGACAAACTTTATTTTCTTGGGCTCCAAAGTCACTGTGGATGGTGACTGTAGGACCAAATTAAAAGACGCTTGCTCCTTGGAAGGAAAGCTATGACAAACCTAGACAGTATATTAAAAAGCAGAGACATCACTTCACCAATAAAGGTCCATCTCGTCAAGGCTATGGTTTTTCCAGTAGTCAAGTACAGATGCAAGAGTTGGACCATAAACAAGGCTGAGCGCTGAAGAATTGATGCTTTCAAACTGTCATCTTGAGAAGATACTTGACAGTTCCTTGGACTACAAGGAGACCACACCAGTCAATCCCAAAGGAAATCAACCCTGAATATTCATTGGAAGGACTGATGCTGAAGCTCTAACACTTTGGCCACCTGATGTTAAAGAGTCAATTCATCGGAAAAGACCGTGATCCTCACGAAGATTGAAGGCCAAAGGAGAAGGGGGCAGCAGAGGATGAGATGGCTAGATAGCATCACTGACTCAATGGATATGAGTTTGAGCAAACTCTGGGAGATAATGGAGAGTAAAGAAGGCTGGGTGCCAAAGAATTGATGCTTTTGAACTGTGGTGTTGGAGAAGACTCTTGAGAGTCCCTTGGACTGCAAGGAGATCCAAGCAGTCCATTCTGAAGGAGATCAGCCCTGGGATTTCTTTGGAGGGAATGATGCTGAGGCTGAAACTCCAGTACTTTGGCGATCTCATGCGAAGAGTTGACTCACTGGAAAAGACTCTAATGCTGGGAGGGATTGGGGGCAGGAGGAAAAGGGGATAACAGAGGATGAGATGGCTGGATGGCATCACTGACTCAGTGGACGTGAGTCTGAGTGAACTCTGGGAGTTGGTGATGGACAGGGAGGCCTGGCGTGCTGCGATTCATGGGGTGGCAAAGAATCGAACACGACTGAGCGACTGAACTGAACTGAACTGAAGGGAGCCTGGCATGCTGCAGTCCATGGGATCACAAAGAGTTGGACACAACTTCATGACTGAACAGCAACAACCAATAGTAAGATATGCTTGTGCAGGGCTTGAAGAGAGGAGAGGGGGGTGTAGAGTCCAGTTTGCTTGCAAGGATGAGGTCACTGTCCAGCATTCAGGGCTCGAGTGTTTGGTGCAGGTGTGGTGCACAGGCCGGTTTCTGGTGAGACTGGAAACTGCTGGGTGACACCAGCCCAGTGCTGGCGCTTCTCCATCAGGCCAGTTCTGCAGCTTAGCTCAAGGCACTGTTCTGGAAGGTTAGTCTGGAAACTCCTTTTCCACCACCCCTACCTAGGGAGATATATATGTTTCATAAAGGTTTACAGCTTAATCTACCTTCTGCGCACTTGCTGGCACCCAAGTGCCCCGAGGGCCCCAGCAAGTGAAAGCCTGTGGTGCTATACTGGAGCAGCCCTAGATGCTGAGAGAAGGGCCTTGAAGGGCAGTAATGAAAGCAGTGAGTTTCCCTCTACCTTTGGTCAAGGACAAGCTTTATTTTTATTTTCTTAAAAAGCTATCACAGCTCAATACGAGTACATCAGACCTGTGGACTTTGAGACCGACTGCAACCAAAGCTGGCCAGTGTCAGACGGTAGAATTTCTGAACATAAACGAAGGGGTTGTGGGCTGGTTCTTGGACCCCACTTCGAGCAGCACTGATCAGAGGGCTGTGCTGACCACGCATTCCTCTGGAATCTGGGGATGACGTTCACCCCGCTAAGTTGCCTTTTCATACTATTCATGGGGTTCTCACAGCAAGCATACTGGAGTAGTTTGCAATTCCCTCCTCCAGTGGACCATGTTTTGTCAGAAGTCTCCACTATGACCCTTCCATCCTGGGTGGCCCTGCATGGCACGACTCATAGCTTCATTGAGTTACGTAGGATCCTCCAACACAACAAGACTGTGACGCATGAAGGAGGAAATTTGAAGGCAAAAAGAGAAGGGGTGGCAGAGGATGAGATAATTGGATGGCATCACTGACTCAGTGGACGTGAACGTGAGCAAACTCCAGGAGATAGTGAAAGACAGAGGAGCCTGGTGTGCTGCAGTCCCTGGGGTTGCAGAATCAGACACCACTTAGCAACTGAACAACAACAACTGCTCAGTTATTGTGCCTGACCTCTGCAGAACTCTCTCTCCCAACTGCTGGAAGAACTACATTCAGCTGCTGGTAACCAATTAGAAATGAGAATGGCTATTGCCCTCCTCCTGTGCTCTCTCATCATAAGACCATGCATTTCTCTTTTTTTTGTTGTTAATTTTATTGAAATATAGTTGATTTACAATGTTATGTTAATTTCTGCTGTACAGAGAGATGACTCAATGATACACATGTATTCTTTTTCATATTCTTTTCCATCATGGTTTATCAGAGGATACCGAATATAGTTCCCCATGCTGTACAGTTGGACCTTGCTTATCCAACCTGTGTAGTTTGTATCTGCTAATCTCAAACTCTCAATCTTTCCTCCCCTCCCCGACCCCAGCCACCACAAGTCTGATCTCTCTGTGCGTCTGTATCATAGACACGTTCATTTGCGTCGCGCTTTAATTGTATTTATTTTATTTCTTTTTTGGCTGTGCTGGGTCTTCGTTACTGCATGGGCTTTGCTCTACTTGTGGCGTGCAGGCTTCTCCCTGCGGGAGTTTCTCTTGGTGTGGAGCATAGGCTCTGCAGAGTGTGCGGTTTCAGGAGTTGCGACACGTGGGCTCAGTAGTCACAGCTCCTGCGCTCTGGAGCACACACTCAGTGGTTGTAGTGGACAGGCTTAGTTGCTCCAAGGCGTGTGGGATCTTCCTGGATCCGAGACCGAACTCCCGTCTCCGGCACCGGCAGGCGGACTCTTTACCACTGAGCCACCAGGGAAGCCCTGTGTCGTATTTTAGGCTCCACGTATAAGCGGTATCACATGGCACTTGTCTTTCTCTTTCTGACTTACTTTGCTTAGTGTGATCATCTCTGGAGCTACTGCTGCTGCGGCGTTATCCTTTCTTTTGAATGACCGAGTAATATCCTCTACATTATATCACATCTTCTTCACCCATTCGTCTCAATGGACATTTAGCTTGCTTCCGTGTCTATTGTGAATAGTGCTGCTGTGAATATAAGGCTATATGTGTCGTTTTGAAATAGAGTTTTATATGGCTATACGTCTAGGGGTGGGATTGCTGGCTCATGTGGCAACTCTATCTTTAGTTTTCTGAGAAACCTCCATGCTGTTTTCCACAGTGGCTGCACCAATTTACATTCCCACCAACAAAGTGAGAGGGGTCCCTTTGCTTCACACCCTCGCTAGCATTTAGTGTTTGCAGAATTTTTAATGATGATGTGAGGTGGTACCTCCCTGTAGTTTTGATTTGCATTTCTCTAACAATCAGTGATGCTGAGCATCTTCTCATGTACCTTTTGGACTCTGTATGTTTTCTTTGGAGGAATGTCTGTTTAGGTCTTTTGTCCATTTTTTGATTGGGTTGTTTTTTTTTTTAATTGAATTCTATGAGCTTTTTGTATATTTTGGGAATTAAGCCCCTGTTGATTGCACCACTTACAAATATTTTCTCTCAGCCCAAATGAATGTTGTCCTGCCCCACACATTTCTATTGTGCAAGAAAGGAATTTCTTGGGGGTTGGGGACTTACAGGCAAGGAGGGCTTCCCAGGTGGCACTACTGGTAAAGAACCCGCCTGCCAATGCAGGAGACTTATGAAACTCGGGTTTGATCCCTGGGTTGGGAAGATCCCCTGGAGGAGGGCATGGCAACCCACTCCAGTATTCTTGCCTAGAGAATCCCATGGACAGAGGAGCCTGGTGGGCTACAGTCCGTGGGGTCACAGAGAGTTGGACACGATTGAAGGGACCTAGCACACAGGCACAGGCAAGGAAGCAGCCAAATGCACACGGTCCCCTGGGCTCTCTGTACCCTGCAGAGAGGTGAGTGTGCACCAGGAAGAACTGGGCGCACCACGGGAAGTGCATCTGTAGAAGGACCTTTCCCCTGCACTGCTTCACCTCGTTACAGGGGAGCTAAGAGAGCCTTGGGGCACCTGGTTGACTGTAACAATGGGAGGTTCCTGGTGTAAGTTATGGCGTTGTTAGAAAAACCTTTTTTATTGGCTATCTCAGATCTACTGAGCTAGGTCATTGATGATGAGCTTGAAAAGTCATTGATGGGGAAAGGGCCTCAGAACCCTTTCTGAGGGCATGAGCCTCAGAATCATCTGGATTTGTGTCTTCTCTGAGGGATGAACAAGCTAGAAATGTCTGTCTTTCTTTTGAAAAAGAGTGTGTGGAGGAGAGCAGACCAGGGCTGTCTGGTGACCTGGCCACTCCAGGTGTCTTTAGGGATACCTGCTTTTTTCATCTTTTTGATCAGTCTTCTTTTAAATGTGGGTTCCATTCTCAAGCTTGACTCATGGTCCAAGTTGGCAGCTGGCATTCCAGCCATCACATCTATGCTCCAAGTAGGAAGCAAGAGTTAAGGCCCCAAAGAGGACATGTTTGTTCTTCTTTAAAGCTTTCTAAGAAACTTTGTCTGCTGACTGCTTCTTATTCTTCATTTGCCTGTCCTAGCCAAAGAGCGTCTAGAAAATGTGATCTTTTAACTGGAAACATAACCGCTTAGTATAAAATAAAGAGTTCTATTACTAAGAGGAAATAATGTATTTTGGGTAGTTAACTAGTAAGTCTGCCACGTATACACAACACATATTTATACACACGTGTGTGTGGAAAACAGTTTATGCTTATTATTATTATTATTTTTTTTGTAAAGGGAATAAACTACGGCCAATACCTAGGATCAGTATGTTGCATAACTCCAGGGACTATGTGATGGGGGGAGTTGTACAATACACAACCTGTGTGATTATACTTGGCTGCCCTGGAAATAACCATTATCTCACCAACCTTTTGTCTATAAAGACCTATCATATGAATGCTTGGTATTTTTAAGAGCTAATAAGATATTATGCTCTGCTGACGAAGTGGTGTGTTCTCACTTCTGTTTAATTCCCCAAAACTCAGAGATACTTCTTGTATTTAGCAGCAGTGCCTTTTCCTGACCTGGGCTCTTGGGAATAACTACCTGCATCCTCTTCAAATGTTTAGTTCTTGTCTTATTTATTCCCTTCAACTTTTAAAAATTGTGGCAAAATACATGTAGCATGAAACTTATCATCTTAACCAAATGTTTAAGGAAGGACTTCCCAGGTGGCACAGTGGTAAGGAATCTGCCTGTAATGTAGGAGACCCAGGTTCGACCCTGGGTTGGGGAGATCCCCTGGAGAAGGGAATGGCACCCCACTCCAGTATTCTTGCCAGGAGAATCCCATGGACAGAGGAACCTGGCGGGCTACAGTCCATGGGGTCGCAAAGAGCTGGACACGACTGAGTGACTGAGTGTTATACGAGTCAGTGGTATTAAGTACGTTTATGTTGTACAGCCATCACCACGGTCCAGAACTTTTTCATTTGCCAAATTATACCTCTGTCCCCACGAATCGATAGCTGGCTGTCCCCACCTCTGCTGGCCCCTGGTGCCCACCAGTCTCCTTTCTGTCTCTATGATTTCGATGACCTCATATAAGTCAGCCCTTGCCTTTTTATACTTGTTCCGTTGGTGGACTTTTATTATATCTTTTATTGCAAGCTGCCTCTGATCCTATTTTTTGAAGCTAGCTTGGTATAAACAAATAAAATCAGGATGGTAGTAATTAGACACAAGGGAAACACAGAGAAAGCTTCAGGCAGACTTCCTCTACCCCTCCAGGAAATCAATGTGGCTGAGGAGGCGAAAACACCGCACATGAGAAATGTCACAGGAGGAGCTGAAGGCTTTACGACTTGTTGGAAATTTAGATTCCATGAGGCTAAATGCATAAGAAGGAGGGCCTCTATAAGTAGGAGATATAACTTCCACTGGAGTTTAAAAAAAAAAGGAAAGAACCAAGGTACAGGGGGCACCTGGATTTGAACCAGGGACCTCTTGATCTGCAGTCAAATGCTCTACCCCTGAGCTATACCCCCAGCTACCCACATGGCCCTCATAGAACAATTCCATAATTGCAGGGTTTCCCAAGCTGTGCTCTCACCGCTGTGTGTCTCCCTAAGGGGGTACCTGAGCTGCTTCTCTGGGTGCCCACCTCCACACCTGTCAGAACTCTCCACACCTATGCCCACCAAACATCCCTCCTCCCAGAGCCCTTCTTACCTGCTCCCTCACTGTTATCATTATACTGAGGGCAAGAGGACCTCTACCCAGCCCCTTAACGTCTAAGATGCTTCGTTTCTTTTTTCTTTTTCTCCATCTCCCATTCTCTGGTTCGGTTTCCTTCCCCAGGGATCCTGGGACCTATAGGGGGCTGTCATGGTCTTGGTTTACTTCAGGAGAGGCGCCTGGCCAAGAAAGCTGCAGCCCCAGCTTTCTAGGGGTGGAGAAGAGTGAGCAGGGATGAGCCAAGAGGTCAGCACAGGTCCAGGGTCTGGAATGCGGCTCCAGCCTGCTTCTTCTAGAACTCAGACAGCCCCTGCTATACAGCCACGCAGTCTCTAGGATTAAGACATCATTGCATTTCTGTTTGCGTCTTTCTTGGCTATGTTGTGCTATCCAGTCGGGTAAGATTTTCTACCTGTCCTCTGAGATTTCACTCTGAAGTGAAATTACCCTTCAAGGGCTTCCCAGGTGGCTCAGTGGTAAAGAACCCATCTGCCAATTCAGGAGACATAAGAGACCTAGGTGGGTCAGGAAGATCCCCTGGAGAAGGAAATGGCAAACCACTCTAATATTTTTTCCTGGAGAATCCCCATGGACAGAGAAGCCTGATGGGCTACAGTCCATGGGATCATAAAGAGTGGGACAGGACTGAAGCAACCTAGCACTCACATAAAGGAGGGTGGTTCTTTGGGCAAGGGTATGGGAGTAGCTATGCCCCTGCTAGAAGCTCCAAACAGACTCTTGAGATCCACTTGTAGGAGAACGTAGGCTTGTCAAGGCTCCAAGACTCCACACACATCCAATGAGGCGCTGAAAGGCAGTCTGCCCTTCTTGGGGGGGATAAAAAAAAGGCTAAGAGTGTTGGTAAGTGGGTGATTTTTTTCCAGATTTATAAAACACTGTATGAACACGCACATACATCTTGGCGCACTTCTCAAATGATTTCCCCAGGGTGGATTCCTAAGAGTGCGCATGCAGAGCCCGGAGGAGCCAGCTGGTGCTGTGGCTTATAGGCCATCAGCAGACACCAATCCCAGGGGTTCCCCTGTGCCCTGCCCTTCACCTCCCAACCCCCACGGTCCTGTGGGTTAGGACTCTGCCCCGGGCTGGAGTCCGAACCTGGCAGCATCTCGGTGTGGTCATCAGGTCTGGAGCTCGGCTCCCAGACCTGCAGCGTCAGACCCCTTGGACCGGCTCACACGACCTCCCTAATCAGGCTCTGAAGGCCAGAATGCCCTGGAGGTTACCCCGGAAACCAAATTAGCTACCTGAGGGTTGCTTCCTGAGGCTGCAATCAGAGCAAAAGGGAACTGAATGCTCTTGAGGGTTTCTCGGGCCACGGAAAATGATTATGCATTATTCCTGTTCCAAAGTACCGTTCCTTCTTTAGAGGCCAGAATGCTCCGTCACTAAACTGCGAACGTCAGTGTGCGCGCAGGCATCTTTCCTGGATCCCCGCATCCTGCCATCCGGCCTCGACCACGTGCCTCCCCTCCCCAACCTAGTGTCTCGGCTCTGTGATCTGCTCATGGTTGATATACCGTAATCCACGGACTGAGGGATGGAGATAACTGTTTTTCTACAAAAACAACTCAATCTCTATTGTGTACCCCATTATACCCCGCAGCAAGGAGCAGGAAATGGCACCCCACTCCAGTATTCTTGCCTGGAGAACCCCATGGACGGAGGAGCCTGGTGGGCTACGGTCCACGGGTGGCAGAGAGTCGGACACGAGTGAGCGACTCCACTTTCACTGTCACTGTACCCAGCAGCAGAGATTTAATTAGTCACCTCAGGACTCCCCCAACCATCACCCTCCTATCCCGTGCCACACCTGAGTTATGAAAGGGCTTTCCCAGTACACAGTGCTGGAGATGGGTGGGATCTGGTCCTCCATGTCGTCTGGACCACGCTGCGACCTTCTGATCCCACCCTGGTCCTGCAGTGTCTCCTCCCAGGTTCCCTGGCTCTCCCAGCCACACCCAGGCAACCTCCCCCAGCTTCTGCAGGCACAGAGTGGGCGCTGATCTTTATTCCCCTAATCCCCCAGCACCCACCCTGCTGGCACTTGAAAACGGAGCACTGACAACTTGCCTTCCACACGGTCATCCTTCCCCTGTGTTTTAAGACATAAGCTTTACCCAGCTGGGGGCGGGGGGATGGAGTGTGGCTGG